>CANUEP010151813.1:0-71490 GCA_947857235.1 Jatropha podagrica | reverse complement strand
TTTATTGTAATATTAACTTCTACTTTTTTACCTTTATTTAATATAGTTGTTAAATCATAAGTTTTATTTTCTATTTTAGGAATTACTTCTTTTACTTCTTTATTTTCTTCAAAACTCTTTATTAATTTTTTAAGTAATTTAGATTTAGTTTTCTGGTCTTCTATGCCATTTATTATTTCTAACATCGTACTTTGGTCTTTACTAAGCATGTTAATTGATTTATCTGATGAATTAGAACTAGTTGATCCTAGTTCATCTATCTGATTATTACTTTCAGAAACTTCACTATCTGAAGAATCAGTATCTATATATAATTGTTGAATTCTATTAATTATATCTTCTTCTAAATTTAATTCATTTAATTTTTTATTAAACTTACAATATTTAGATGTGTGACCTTTCTGTCCACAATTAAAACAAGTTAAATCTTTTAATAATTTTTTATTTTGAAATTTATTTGTTTGTTTATCCATTCTATTTTTCTTATATGGTTTATAAGATTTATATGGTTTCTTTCTTCTATAAAATTTCTCTTTACTTGGTTTTATATCATAATTTCTTTTATAATATTTATTCTTCTTATAATATTTTTTATGTCTTGGTTTCGAACATTCTCCTTTACAATTTTTATCTACCATTATTCCATAACCAAATTGTTTATAAAATGATCCTAATTCCTGTTTAGTCTTTTTTAATTCATATTTTAATGTTCTTTGTAATTTTAAATCATAACATATTTGTAATCCTTCCCTTTGTACCATACTAACAATCTGACCATAAGTCAAATTATTATTATTATTATTATTATTATTATTATTATTATTATTATTATTATTATTATATATATATATATATATATATATATATATATATATATATATATATATATATATATAATCAAAAATAATAAAAAAAATTATTTTTTATTGCTAGGTAAAAAGAAAGAAATGAGAAGATGATCTGAATTGATAATGAAAATCACTCACTACAGTCACAGTATTACTTATTTAATGTATCAGAGAAAAGAATATATATAACTACACACAAACTCTTAAAATTCAAAAAGTGATCCGAACAGAAATATATAATTCTATATTATGAAATTAGTGGATGTCTCTTTTAATGTAGACGTCTATTCCTCTAATTATGTACCACCCATGTACCCTAATTATATGTGTGGCTTCTCATCAATAAAGATTCACTCTTATCTTTTGCTCTCTATTTTCTCCCTAATTATGCATCCCACCATAAGAAATGAAAAAATAACGAAGAAAAGAAAACAATTATGAATAATGGATCAAATCAGAATTCAAAAATTATGTCATCGATGTGGTGTGAGTGGCTATTGGGCATATACCTGTCACACACCAAAACATCTTGTTGAACTCTACCAAGCTTCTTTAAAAAGGGAAAGAAAAAATATACTGATAGTTTTGCCCACAATTATGATGATTTAGAAGATGGTGCTATTGATGTTACTCATCTTGATGTTGCTGATTTTTTTAAGGAACCTGATGAGAGAATTGACCATTTAATTGGTAATAATAATGTGAATCCCTCAAAATAATTTGAGTTATTTATTTATTTATTATTATTATTATTTTAGACGTCGTAATAATAGATATTTAATTTTGAATTGATGTCTAGTTCTTTTGAGATAGATATTTAAATTTATTTATATTTGATTTGATTCAATTATATTTATAATTGATTATTATTATTATTATTATTATTATTATTATTATTATTATTATTATTATTATTATTATTATTATTATTATTATTATTATTATTATTATTATTATTATTAATTAAATTTATTTGTATTTATTATTGCTTTTATTTTGTTCCTTACAATATATTATTTTTGTAAAAAACTTATGTATGCAACTCAATTCTTATTTGGATTCAATAAAAAGGATGCAGATTTATGTACTGTTGATTATGCAACAACGCACACCATACTTATAGATAAAAGGTATTTTTCCCATTTGATAATAGATGAGGCTTATGTCAATACAATATATGGCAGTAAAAGAATAATTAAGAGATCCGGAAGAGCAAATATATTACTACCTAAGGGGACAAATTTTATTATAATGATACATTATTCTCTCCTCAGTCTCGCAGAAATTTGTTGAGCTTCAAACATATTCGCTTGAATGGATATCACATTGTGACAAAATATGTGGATAATATGGAATATCTCTATATTACAAATATTGCATTGGATAAAAAATGTGTGTTAGAGGAATTGTCTTCTTTATCCTCTGATTTGTATTACACCCATATTCACACCATTGAAATCAATTTGGTTGCAAACAAGAAGTTTACAAATCCAAATGCTTTTAAAATTTGGTATGATAGCTTGGACCATCCGGATCAATAATGATGCAAAAAATTCTTGAGTCCTCATATGGACATTCATTGAAGAACCAAAAGATTTTCAAACTAATGAATTTTCATGCTCTGCTTGTTCTCAAGACAAATTGATTATTAGGCCTTCGCCATGCAAAGTTCAAATTAAATCACTCGCATTTTAGGAACGTATAAAATGGGATATTTGTGAACCGATCCATCCACCATATGGACTATTTAGATATTTTATGATTTTTATAGATGCATCTGCAAGATGGTCGCATGTATGTTTATTATCAACTCAAAACTTGGGGTTTGCGAGATTACTTACTCAAATAATTCAATTAAAAGCACAATTTCTAGATTATGCTATTAAGACAATTCATCTTGATAATGCTTTGTATCTCAAGCTTTGAACGATTATTGCATGACAAATGAAATATTTACTGAACATCTCGTTACCCATGTTCACACACAAAATGGTATGGCTGAATCATTTATTAAATGACTCCAATTAATTGCAAGGCCATTACTTATGAGAACACAACTCCTCATTTATGTTTGAGGACATGTTATTTTACATAAAATATCATTTATTCGTATCAGGCTAACAAATTACCATAAATAATCTCCCTTATAATTAGTTTTCGGCCAGGAACCAAATGTTTTCTATCTAAGAATTTTTGGATGTATGGTGTATGTACCAATTGCTCCACCACAATGCACAAAGATGGGTCCTCAATATATGTTGGGTATGAATCTCCATCTATAATTAAATATTTAGCGCCTTAACTAGAGATTTATTTACAGGTAGATTTGCCGATTGTCATATTGATGAATCAGTTTTCCCAACATTAGGGGAAGAAAATAAGCAATTGGAAAAATAAATTAGTTGGAAAGAATTATCATCATATCAAGATCCTCACATAAGGTAGTATGAAATGGAAGTATAAAAGATAATTCATTTGCAAATCAATTGCCAGATGCATTTACCCAAAAAGAGTAACTAAATCTTATATACAACTGCAAATGCTCCTATTAGAACTGAAGCCCTTGAAGGAAAAACTGCCTATGCAAATGAGTCTAAGGCACGCCTGAAGCATGGTAGACCAATCGGTTCCAAGGATAAAAGTCCTAGAATAAGAAAAGGTGCAAATATTCAAGATGGCCAAGCTCTAAAAGAGCAAAGTACAGAAGAACTTCTAACATGATAAATAAATTTCCAGAAGAAACTCAAGTACCTGAAATCATTGAAAATGGTGATATCTCAATAAATTATATCACGTTAGGACAAAGGTTGAATCGATATAAGATAAAATCGATAAACTTTTTGCATATAATGTATCATTTGATATGTGAAAGATAATGAGGATATTTAACCTATATCTATTGAAGAATGTAGACAAAGAGATGATTGGCCAAATGGAAAGACGCAATTGAGACAGAATTAAAGTCGCTTGAAAAGCGTAAAGTTTTTGGACCAATAATTGAAACACCAATAGATGTTAAGCCAGTAGGATACAAATGGGTATTTGTGCAAAAATAAAATGAGAATAATGATTGTGAGGTATAAAGCAAGACTAGTTGCATAAGGTTTCTCGCAAAGACCTTGCATTAATTATGAGAATACTTATTCTCTTATGGTGGATGCAATTGCACTTCAATATTTAATTGGTCTAGCAATTCATGAAAAAGTTGAAATGTGTTTAATGGATGTAGTGACTGCCTATTTTTATGGCTCACTTGATAAAGATATATACATCAAAATCCCTAAAGGGCTTAAATTGTCTGAAGCACAAATTAAATTCTCGAGAAAGTTATTCAATTAAGTTATATAGAGCTTTATATGGACTGAAGCAATCTAGATGCATGTGGTATAATCGCCTTGTGAATATTTATTGAAAGAAGGTTATCAAAATGATGTTACCTATCCATACATTTTTATAAGAAAATTTGGATCTAAATTTGCAATTATTGCTATTTATGACGATGATTTAAACATTATTGGAACTCCTGAAGAGCTTTCAAAAACTATGGATTATTTAAAGAAAGAATTTGAGATGAAAGACCTTGGAAAAATAAAGTTTTGTCTTGGCTTATAGATCGAGCATTTTCCAAATGAAATTTTTGTTCATCAATCCATATACATAGCCAAGGTCTTAAAATGATTCTATATGGATAAAGCACATCCATTGAGTACACCAATAGTTGTGAGGGCACTTAATGTGAAAAAGGACCTTTTCCGACCTCGAGAGAATGATGAAGAGCTTCTTGGTCCTGAAATACATTATCTTAGTGCAATAGGGGCACTTATGTATCTTGCTAGTCATACTTGACCTGATATAGCATTTGCTGTAAATTTATTAGCAAGATATAGTTTTTCTCCAACACGAAGACATTGGAATGGAGTTAAGCATATATTTTGATATCTTCGAGGTATAGTGGATATGGATTTATATTATTCAAATATATCAAAATCAAATTTAATTGGCTATGCAGATGCAGGTTATTATCAAATCCATATAATGGTAGGGCTCAGACAGGGTACTTATTCACATATGGAGGTACAACTATATCATGACATTCTACAAAACAAGCTATAGCTACTACTTCTTCTACCATGCAAAAATTTTGGCCATCCATGAAGCAACTCAAGGATGTGTTTAGTTGAGGTCCATAATTCAATATATTCGAAGTACAAGCGATCTATCTTTCCACAGAGAAGCCCCCACAATACTATATTAAGATAATGTTGCATGCATATATTAATTAAAGGAATGGAACATTAAAGGAGATAGGACAAAGCACATTTCACCAAAATTTTCATTCACTCATGACTTTCAAAAGAATGGTGATATCAATGTTCAACAAATTCAATCAAGCGACAACCTTATTGATTTGTTCATAAAAGCACTTCCGACTTCGAGTTTTGAAAAGTTAGTGCATAAAATTAGAATGCGCAAACTCAAAGATCTCAAGTAATATTTTTATGAGGGGGAGCAAATACTCTTTTTTCCTTCATTAAATTTTTTTCTCACAAGGTTTTTTTTAGTAAGTTTTTAACGAGGCATGTTCTTTGAAAAATTGACATCCAATGGAAAGTGTTATAAAATTAGTGGATGTCTCATGTAAGCTAGAAGTTTTATTCATTATTAGTCTACAAGTCTATTTAATGTGGAAGACTATTCCCCTAATTATGTACCACCCATATACCCTATATATATGTGTGTGGTTTCCCATCAATAAAGACTCACTCTTATCTTTTGCTCTCTATTCCTTCTCTCTATTCTCTCCCTAATTCTCTATTATTTTATAGTATTCTAATTTTTTCCAATTTCCTAAATATTATTTTCTTTTAAGTTAAACAAATTTAAGATAGAAGAGAAAATATATCAAGAAAATTAAAAATATTTAATGATCAATAAGTCATCTATTTATTGCAAGGGAGTGATAAATCTCTTACTAAATTAAAATAATATTAGTTGCAAATTTCAGTAATAAAAAAATAAAATATTATTATTAAGAATAAAACTCTTTCCAAACTCACCTAACAAAAAAATATTTCAATGTACGTAGATATATAAATATATCAATAAAATATTTTTACAAAAAATTAAAATGTTTAACCATTTACCATCTCCGGTTTAAATATGTAAATTCTATTTGAAAATTTACTTTTTTAAAAATATATCGAGTCAAATCTTACAAACATAATGAAAAAATATTAATAAAAATAATTTACTTTTTTTATCTGAAAATATAGAGAAAGCTTGAAAAAAAATCTAAATCATGCTCTCTCTTTCTCTCTTTTCTCTCTAGTTTTCTAACCCTAGTTAGGGCTACTGCTATTTATCAACGGTAACCCCCATCTCCTACTTTCTATTATCTCTTCAGCTTCACCTTTTTTTGTTTTTAATCTTCTCTTACTTCAATAAACTCATATCTGTTTTTTTCTATAATAGATCTATCTTTTTTGTTTTGTTATTGTTGGTTGTTGGTAGTCTCTATATTTAGAGTTTTTTTATCCCTTCTTTGTTAGAGTAGTCCCTTCTTTATGAGGGTTTATTACTAAATAAAATCATGATATTTGATTTTAGTCGGTTAGAGACTTCAGATCTTGATTTGCAAGTGCGAATCTTCGATCGATGGAGCCTAGTAGTGTGGCATGTTTCTCCATTGATGCGATTAAAGCATAGCGGCAGAAACTCATTTGCATTCGTGATATGTTGCAAATGATTGGAAAAACAATCCAGATATAGAAAATCTAGATGAGTTATTATTTTAATGTCCAAATCAATTAACAAACTAATTGCTGCTATGAAGATTTATATCTTTTGTCAAAATCAACTTAAAATGGAAAGATCTAATATTATACTTCTTAGTTTTAGTTTCATCATTTAAAAGGATATGAATTCCTTTCATTCGTTAAAAGATCAGCGAACTCGATTAGCTGCTAATAGTAAAGTTCTATGTTTCGTCTATATCCTTATTTGTAATTTTTGCTATTATTATTAATGAATTACATTTAAAAAAAAAATACTTTTTTTATCTTCTCCTAAATAAAATATTATATATGATGAGAGCCACAAATTAAGCAGTAGAAATAAACTATGATGAAAACAAGTATGAAAGCAAACCACACACAGATCACATAAGAACTAACCTGTTGTAGCGCAGATCCATTCACCAGTGTTCTTCCAGATATGTTCAAGTCTCCCTACAGCCTTCTGTTGTGTGACCTTAATTGGTCCTATGAATCTTATTTTTCTGAGTGGGTAGAAAAACACAATATGTCTTGTTTTTCAAAGAGACTCCGGTATTTTTCTGAATAGTCTATTATCTCTAACGTGTATTCGAAAAAAAAAAAAAAAAACTCTCTTATTCGTATGGAAAGCAAATGATAAGATTAATCGTTCGGTTATCCACGCGGTTGATATTTTAAATAAAATAGATTATCCCTTTTTTAATTAAAATTAATAAATAAAATTTTAATTAAAAAATTAATCTATTATTTATTTAAAATACATAATCCACATACGTTCTAAATAATTAAGGCACATTAGGGACCGCAAGAATAAATTAATAAGGCTACAAGTTATAATAAGAATCTATACAGGACTAATATATTCTTATTATAATCAATTATAAATTATTTCATTAAAAATTCATGATTGAACTCCTTATTAATTTAACTTTCCATAACATAATAATTTATATTCCCCATGTAAAGATTACAGATGCTTATGAAATGAAATAAATCACTGACAATTTATTTAAATAACAATTTTAATCTTTAAGGTTATCACTTAACTTATTTCATGTATCAGATTAAATCCACTTGCAGGGTTTACACAGTAAAACCTTATAAGCCTACTTAAAGTGCATCATCATTCTCTAAACGGAGGCATCGATTTTATCATTAACTAATATTTCACAAATATTAGTTGTCTTCACCGAAAATTATTGTCCCGATAAATGAAACTCACTCTTTTTGAGGAATTAAAGTACAAAGCAATGTATATTTGCTCAAATTAATTAAATCAAAATTAAGAGCATAAATCTTATTTCTAATGTCCTAAAGAATATGTTTTAATAATTAGTATAACACAAACATTCTCTACTTGGTCCAGTTAGATACATACAAAATGTACTAACACCGTCATTATAAAATATGCTGAAAATTAATTATTTAATGCAAATCTCCAATTAAATACATAGAAATAATTATTCAAAGAAATAACACCAAAAACATACTATTACATCTGGATGCTTAATAGTATATCTCTATCAATATATTCCATTTGAAAATTTATTTTTTAAAAAAATATATCTAATCAAATCATACGAATAAAAAAAATATTAATAAAAAAACATATTATTTTATCTATATCATAAAAGAATTAAATATTTAATAAATAAAATATAAAATAATTTTCAAATGTCTCATATCACATTTATTTATTAAAAAATAAATTTAGTTAAGATAAATTTTAAAATTTTAAAATGCTTAATTATTTATATATATTTATTTAAAAAATAATTTTTTAATTCATTTAGAGGTTGGCCAAAATAATAGTGCGAAAATATACAACAAAAGATAACCTCCACTCACCAAATTGGTGAAAATACTTATAGTTAAGAGGATTCGAACTTGATACTTCTCACTTCATACATAAGTGAGATGACAATCACATCACATATCATTGCTTAAAAAATAAATTTTATAAATATATCCAATGAATTAATGAAATATAATTTTCTAATTGGCTATAAATATGATTGTTTTAGAATATCCAAAATTTCATCAAATGCACTATTGCAAATCTCATTACTCACCATTTATTCCCATATTTATATGGTATAGATTTATACTCGTTTTTATTTTTTAATATTAAATATTGATTATAATTTTTTTTTATATTATGTAGATTTTTATAATATTAAAATAAAATATTATGAGATTAATGTGAATAAAACAGTTGATTAATTATAAAACAGCAGTTTGTACATACACATACACTTGGGTCAATCTATATGGTCATTAATCTAAAACTTATTATAACTATATATGTACAATTTTAAATATGATCTAATAAATACATTTCAATATATGTATAAATACATATAATAATAAAATATTTATATATTTTTAAAATTAAAATTTTCAACAGTACGTCATCCTACACATATACTCATTTTATTTAAAAAATTTAAAAAGTAAAAATTTAAAAATTCTAAGACTTAATTATGTATATTCTATTTTAAAATTAATTTTTTAAAAAATATATCCAATCAAATTATACACACATGAAGAAAAAAATATTATAAAATATTTATTTTTTATCTCTCTCCTAAATAAACAATTTTAAATTACACTAAAAGACATAACTAAACATTGAAAAAGTGAATTTGAAAAATAAAATATAAAAAATTTTAAAATGTCTCATTATTTTATATATGTATTAAAAATAAATTTAAAAAAGATAAAATTTGAAATTTTGAAATGTTAAATTACCTATATTTATTTATTTAAAAAATAATTTTAATAAATTATATATAACCAAGTAACAAAGTATAATTTTAGGATATTCAAATTTCATTAAATGTGCTATCAAAAATCTCATTACTTTTCCTTATTTTCATATTGGCTAAATCATACCAAATACCTCAAAGTTTACGGCTTGTTAAAATTGCACTATATTTTGAACTTAACCTTCGAAGCACCACAATTTTAAACTTTTGTAAAATTACACCCTAATTATAAATCCAGTCAAAATTAGCATTAAAATATAATAAATGTGGGATCAATTGTGGTGAACTAAACCAACTGAGGTTAGCTCAACCCTCTCATTCTCCTCACTCTCTTGCTAATCTCCTTCACCACCACCATTGCAACCCCTTTCACCACTTGCATCGTCATCACATTTAGATAATCTTTCACATCCTTTATTCTGCTTTGATTAATACTATTCTGTGTTCAGGTTAAATGACTAAGTTTATATCTATAATAGTTTCCCCAGGCAATCCATCTGAAGTTATTATTTTTTGTGTATTCTCAAATTCGATCGTGGAAGGTTCAAATATCATCCATAAATTTAGAGGTATGCATATAAATTGGAAGTTTTCTCTTACAATATCATTTTAATAATATGGATTTAATAAGTTCTTCTACGTCACAAACACCTTCCTCTTGCTCTTTGCCAACTAAAGAAGATGGATCTATAAGTTGTTGCGGAAGGTGTTGCTATTTTAACAATTACTATTCACCCTAATAAAATAGTTTCAAAATAAATTGGACAGTGAAAAGCTATAAAATAAACAAATAAGGATACTCACAATTTAACGAGGTTGGCCAATTTTGCCTACGTTCTCGAACACTACTCAATTTAATATTTCTCTAATTTAGAAATATTACAAATAGAGAGAAGAGACAATTAAGCCAATTGATGGGCTATTGTTGTTCTCAACTTTTTGGATGTTAAACATAGGAGTGGATGGCTTGCTTTTATAGCCAAAGCCCACCCCTTTAGTTGCTCAAATTCCCGATGTAGGATTTTGAGCCACAATACAACAGATCTCCACCTTGGCGAAATTTCCACATCTACAATTTTTCTCAATTCTCTCGCAACTATGTAGTGTCTTCAAATGCGCTTTGAAGCGCAACTTCAATTTTCAATAACATTGATCAAGTCCAAACAATATTTGAACTTAACCGTTGTCACTACTTTCGTCATCATATCAGTAGGATTTTCTTTTGTCTTGATCTTCTGAAGTTGTATGTCACCCTCCTCTAGAATTTCTCGCACAAAGTGATATCTAACGTCGATATGCTTCGTCCTTGCATAATAAACTTGGTTCTTTGCTAAATGAATAGCACTATGACTATCACAATGCACCTTTATGTGCTTTTGTCCAACTCCCAATTCATCAAGCAACTCTTGAAGCCAAATCGCCTCCTTAATAGCTTCCGTAATTGCCATATACTCTGACTCTGTAGTGGACAAAGCCACTATTGACTGCAAAGTAGACTTCCAACTCACCAGTGCTTTAGCAAGTGTAAACACATAACCGGTAGTCGATCGACGTTTATCCAAATCACCTGCATAATTGGAATCACAATAACCAACTATACACTGGCCGACTTCTTTATCCTGTTGAAAGATCACTCCAGTGTCTAAAATGTTCAGAATGTACCGTAGAATCTATTTCACAACTTGCCAATGCTCCTTCCTAGGATCATACATATACCTACTCATAACTCCAACTGCCTGTGAAATGTCAGGCCTTGTCCACACCATAGCATACATCAAGCTACCAATTGCATTTGCATATGGAACCTTCGACATGTATTCTGGTTCTGCATCATTCTTTGGAGATAAAGCTACACTAAGCTTGAAATGTGGATTAAGAGGTGTACTAACAGGTTTTGACTTTTCATCCATGCCAAAACACTTTAATACCTTTCTCATATACTGCTTTTGAGTCAAACATAGTCTCCCCAATTTCCTATCTCTGCTTATCTCCATATCGAGAATCTTCTTAGCTTCACCCAGATCCTTCATTTTCAATTCTCGATTCAACTGGGTCTTCAACTTATCAATTTCTTCTTTATTCTTTGATGCTATTAGCATTTCATCAACATAAATAAGAAGATAAAAGAAATATCCATCTTGTAGCTTGAGCGAATACACACAAGGATCATATTTGCTTCTTATGTACTTCTGCCTTTCCATAAACTTGTCAAATCGTTTGTACTATTGCCTCGGAGATTGATTCAATCAGTAAAACAATCTCTCAAGTTTGCATACCGTATCTTCTTTACCAACAACCTTGAATCCTTTTGACTGAGTCATATAGATTTCCTCTTCCAAGTTACCATGTAAAAACGCAGTTTTTACATCCAATTGAACTAGTTCCAAATCAAATTGTGCTACCGAGGCCAACAAGATTTGAATGGAGGAGTGTTTCACAACTAGAGAAAACACTTCATTATAGTTGATTCCCTCTGTCTGAGCATAGCCGTTGGCTACCAATCTTGCCTCGTAGTGAATATTGGACTTGTTAGGAAATCTTTCTTTCTTTGCATATACCCATTTGCATCCAATTGCCTTCTTCCCTTTCAGCAGACTAGCTAGCTTCTATGTCTGATTCTTCTGAAGGAAGTGCATTTCTTCATCCATAGCTTTTCTCCACCTTTCATTTTCTGAACTTCGAATTGCTTCATTAAAAGTGGCAGGAACATCATCATTTACAATTGGAGATGAGTAAGCCACCATATCAACATAGCGAGCAGGCTTTTGAACCTCTCTTTTTGGCTTAATCAAAGCAATTGACTCATGTTGCTGCGAAGGTTCTTGGATTGGAACCTCTTCATCATTCATCTCTCCTTCTACCATAGGAGTGTCTTCATCTATTTTATCATCTACTGCTGGGTCAATAATTTTTCTTTCAAACTCCACCTGTTTTGGAGTGCTCTCCACCTACTGCGGAGTACCATCTAATTGCTCCTCAATCACCTTTTTCAGCACGGTAGATTCATCAAAGGTGATATCCCTGCTAAAGATTATCTTCTTTGTCTCTAGACACCAGAGTCTATATCCTTTCACGCTCGAGGCAATTCCCATTAAGATAGCTTTCTTTGCTTTTAGATCTAATTTTGATTCCTTAACATGATAAAATGCGAAAGAACCAAACACACATAAAGAATCATAATCTATAGCAGGTTTTCTAGACCATACCTCTAAAGCTATTTTTCCATCAATAGTAGTTTATGGTAATCGATTAATAAGGTGGCACGAGTATGTTACAACCTCAGCCCAAAACTGTTTGCCCAACCCAGCATTGGATAACATACACCGAACTTTCTCTAATAAAGTTTAGTTCATGCGTTCTGCCACCCCATTCTGTTACGGTGTGTGTCTAACTGTGAAGTGTCATACAATTCCTTCATCTTCACATACCTTCATAAATGGATTGATTTGTATTCTCCACCATTATCTATTCGGAGACATTTGATTCCTTAACATGATAAAATGCAAAAGAATCAAACACACGTAAAGAATCATAATCTGTAGTAGCTTTTCCAAACCATACCTCTAAAGGTGTTTTTCCATCAATAGCAGTTGGTAATCGATTAATAAAGTGACACGCATATGTTACAGCCTCAGCCCAAAACTGTTTGCCCAACCCAACATTGGATAACATACACTGAACTTTCTCCAGCAAATTCCGATTCATGCGTTCTGGCACCCCATTCTGTTGCAGTGTGTGTCTAACTATGAAGTGTCGTACAATTCCTTCATCTTCATAGACCTTCATAAATGGATTGCTTTTGTATTCTCCACTATTATCTATTCACAGACATTTGATCCTTCTACCTGTTTGGTTTTCCACCATCTTTTTCCATATGAGGAAAACACCTAACACTTCATCTTTTGTCTTCAAAGTATACACCCAAACTCTCTAGGAAAAATCATCAACAAAGGTCACAAAGTAGTGTTTACCTCCCATTGAAGCAGTCTTGGAAGGCCCCCACACATCAGAGTGAACATAATCTAGTATACCCTTGGTATTATGAATTGCAGTGCCAAACTTCACTCTTGTCTACTTCCCTTTGATGCAATGTTCACAGAAGTCCAATTTGCAGGTTTGTATGTTCTTCAATAATCCTTGATTTGACAGAATTTTCAAGGATTTTTCTCCTGCATGTCCCAAGCGCATATGCCATAACTTGGTTGCTTCTGGCTCCTTTTCATTATTAGAAACTGCAGCTGTTGTTTTAATAACAGCATTACCCTGATAGTAATATAAGTTATTCCTTCTTCGTAATCCTTTCATCAGCACCAATGCACCAGAGATGACTTTCATCACTTCATCTTCTGCAACCACTTTGGAGCCCTTTGATTCTAGGACTTCCATAGAGATGAGATTTTTTGTCAAACTGGGCATGTACTGGACATCAGTCAGAATCCTGATTGATCCATCATGATTCCTCAAACGGATTGAACCAATCCCTTCTATGATGCAAGGATTGTAGTTTGTTGTGTAGACCACTTCATCTTCAAGTTCTTTAAAGTTAAAGAACCATTCCCGATTGGGGCACATGTGATTGCTAAATCCTAGATCAAGTAGCCATGCACCAGATAAGCTTGTTGAGCATGTAATGGAAGAGCTCATTGTTGTCGTTACAACTAATGAATAGACTGAGTCAGCATCATCACACTCAACTACATTTGAATCAATGACAGCTTTTCCTTTGTTAGGCTTCAGCTTCGGATAGTCCTTCTTCCAATGGCCTTTCTCCCAACAAAAGGCACACTCGTCTTTGTTCGGTCTGGATTTTGAAAAGGATCTCCCTTTCTTTCCTGTCCTTCGATTTTGTGGACAACCTCTAATAACCAGTGTCTCTCCTGCTTCACTTGCCCTTTCTTTCTTCTCCTTTTTCCTCAATTCGTGGTTGTACAAGGCTGCACAGACTTCACTGAGAGTCACTATAACTTTTCCATGAAGTAGAGTAGTTTCAAGATACTCATATTCATCAGGAAGTGATCCCAACAACATTAAAGCCAAATCTTCGTCTTTATATGTCTCATCAAAATTCATCAAATTAGCCATCAACTGATTGAAATTTGTGATGTGATCATTCATCGTGGCACTAGGAACATAATTAAAGTGAAACAATCTCTTCTTTATGTAGAGCTTGTTTTGACTGCTTTTCTTCATGAATTTTTCCTCCAGTGCATTCCACAATTTATTTGTAGAATTCTCTTTCGAGAATGCATACTTCTGCTATCTAGAAAGACACGAGCGAACTGTAACACATGCTAACCGATTCATGGTCTTCCACTCTTTCTCCTCCATCTCTTCTGGTTTCTCCTCTTCAATAACAACATTTAGACCTTGTTAAAGAGAGCATCTAGAAGTTCACTTTGCCACATGCTGAAATAGCCAGTCCCATAAAAAATTTCTACCGTAAATCTGCCATTTGTCATAGCATTCCTTGCTAGAACAGATGAAGAGGAAGTTGACACCGTATATGTGAAAGCTTTCTTATCATGAACCATTTCTGCTACAAATTCTATTTAATAGCTTTCAAAGACAATATCCAATAACCAAGAATCTTTTCTGATGTGCCAGATTAGACCAAGCTATAACCACAAAGCATACTTAGAAACCTTGGCTCTGATACCAATTATTGCGGAAGCGTTGCTATTTTAACAATTACTATTCACCCTAATAAAATAGTTTTAAAATAAATTGGACAATGAAAAGCTATAAAATAGATAAATAAAGAGACTCACAAATTTAATGAGGTTCGACCAATTTTGCCTACGTCCTCGAACACAACTCAATTTAATATTTCTCTAATTTAGAAATATTAGAAATAGAGAGAACAGACAATAAAGCCAATCGATGGGTTATTGTCGTTCTCAACTTTTGGGATGTTAAACATAGGAGGAGGTGGCTTGCTTTTTATATCCAAAGCCCACCCCTTTAGTTGCTCAAATTTTCGATGTAGGATATTGAGCCATAATACAACATAAGTGGCTGAAGAAATTCTAGAACTGATTCACCTCTTAAAGAAGAGGCTTGTCCTTCTCCTTCTCCTTCTCCAGTAACAAACAATAAAAAAAATAATTGCCACCGCTTCCAAAGAAAAATGATGGCAGTGTCAATGGTAGCAACAACAACAACAATAACAATGTAGAGAGCACTCTGTCGTCTGAAGTTGATCCATCAATGGTTTCTCTGTCAGAGTTCAGTATAAGTGACTAATTCAGTTTTGTTGTGTCTTCTTCAACAAGGTATGGTGATTTGGCTGCTATTCACCGTGGTGATTCAGCAGTTATGTCTTCTTCAACTTAAGTGATGGCAGTGATGGTGTTGAAGGAGACTAGCAAGAGAGGGAGGAGAGAGAGAGGATTGAGCTAATCTAAGTTGGGTTACTTCACCATAGTGGATCCCATATTATTTTATTTTAATGTCAATTTTGATTGAATTTATAATCAGGGTGCAATTTTTACAAAGGTTTGAAATTGGGGCGTTTCGAGGTTAAGTTCAAAATAGGATGCAATTGTTACAACTCATAAACTTTGGGGTATTTGGTATAGTTTAACCTCTCATATTTAAATAGTATTAATCTTTTATGATATGTCTTGTACGTCGACTACGTGGTTTTATATTTGTACTCTTTTAAATTTGCTTAATGACTAAAAGAAACCTCAACTTTGACCTTTTTAACAATTTTGGCCAATTCTTTTCATTGCTACAATTGATACTGCATTATAATTTTTTCTTAACAATTATAGCTTCTGTTCATTAACTGTTACTATTATACTGACGTGACTGTTAGTGGGACTGTGGTAATAATATGTCACTTGTTGACTGTAAATTTATAAGATATAATTGTTAAAATAATTCGCAAAATTATTAAAACATCAAAATTTAGAAGCTTTTTAAGTCAATTTAAAAAAAAAAGTGAGAATTTTTTTTAGCCATTCGAAATTGTCAACATTTATGTTATAATAATTAAATATTAAAGAGGATATAAAAATTCGATAAAATTATCAACATAGTAAGAGAGGGAAAACCAAATGTTGCATAATTAAGTAATTGTGCTTTAATTTCAAAAGTAATAGTATTATTTGTCGAAAACTCTTCAACGTCATTATTGCTTTATTTAAGCTTGCTCTTTTCTTTAAAAAGATAAACTTCAAACATTTTTACACTAATCTTTCTTGAAAAATTTATACATGAATGTAAAACATTTTATTAATCTTCGTTATTGAAATTTATTATATTTTAATTATAAAGTTTAGCAACTTTCGAATTTTCAAGTTGTAATCTCCTTTTCATTTGTTTTTCTTCCTTTATTTTGTCATATAATTATTAGTTTCAATTAATTCTTATTAAAATGAAACAACTTTTTTTAGCATAATATTGATTGTTTGTCATTAATTACTAAAATATATCATTTAAAATAAAAAAATTTATAATTAAAATTTATAAAAGCTTGAACTATATTTATTAAATTAAAACATTACAAGTTATAAAATTATTTATTGATAAATAAAATATATAAATATTAGAATTAATTTTAATTTAAAAAATCTATATCTATTGCAAAGTTGTATATGTACCATTAGACTATGCCTTGATGTACATATAATAATCTTGACTAAAATTGGTAAACTAATAAATTTTAGCCTAATGACTTAAAAAAAATCCTAAACTTTGGTCTTTTTAATAATTTTGACCAATTTTTTTAATAAATATGTTTTGCAAATTTACAGTCATCAAGTGAAATGCAATGGCGAGGGTCCCACTAATGACCACATCAGCATAGTAGTAATGGTTGATGGATGAAAACTATAATTGTTCAAAAAAAATTATTTCAGGGAATCAACTATAGCAATTAAAAGATTTGACCAAAATTGTTAAAAATGTCAAAATTCATGTTTTCTTTAGTCATTAGGCCTTTAATTTTTTATATATATATAATTTTAGAACGTAAATTTTTATTTAGATTTAAATAAATACAATTACTTAATTTATATTGGACTTTGTCATATAGATTACTTGTAATAATATTTCTTATGTACTTGATTTTATTCTTTTTATAATGAAGTGGTCTCAAAATAAAATTCAACCCAATCCCTAGACCTAATTATTCAGATTCTTAAAACCTTAATAAGTGCCCAAAAAGACAATAAAATAATCACTATAATGAAAAATAATAATAAATTATTTTTTACTCTTAGGTAAAGAAAAGAAATGAGTAATGATCTGAATTCATAAAGATAATTATTTTGGCTATAGCGACAATACTACTTACCCAGTATGTTAGAAAAAGGAATATATGCATATACATACAAATTTTTTAAACCCTAAAAAGTGATCCAAAACAGAAATATATAGTTCTAGTTTTTCTCCAATTATATAAACATTAATTTCTTTCAAGTCAAACAAATTTAGAATATAATAAAAAAATTAAAAAAATTAAAAAAATTTAATCATCAAAGGATCATCTATTTATTGCAAAGAAGATATAGATCTCTTACTAAATTAAAGTGATAATAACTATAAATTAATTCAGTAAAAAAAGAAAATAAAAAATAAAAAATTATTATCAATAATGGAACTCTCGAAACTCAACATATATTAAGAAATAAATTATATTAAAAAATTATCAATTTAAATTTCAAAAATCAAAGTCAATAAATGAAAATTACAAAGCAAATAATACTAGTATCTAATTTCATTTTTCTATTTTTCTAAATTATAAATTTAAAATAAATTAATTAATTAATAAAAAATATTACATAAAAAAATATTCTATCACCACCAAGTGGACCCTCAATTTTCATACAACCACGGAGAAAAGGAAGATCATACTTTTTCCTTTTTCATTATCTATATGTATAAAAAATAATTTTTAAAAATTATATCCAATTAAATAATAAAATGTAAATTTCTTCTTTTTTTATCTTAATCATAGGTAACCTGAGCCCATTGGGCTAGAATTAAATCATACTTGCACCGGATCTGCTCAAGAAGCAATAAAGTGCTTCCAATGAGTATTGACTCCATCCATAAGGATCAAATCCTCGACGTTACTTAAGGGAAAAACACCAAACCACTCATCCAAACATTCAATATAAAATGTAATTTTCAAATTGTCTACGACTAACACTATTTTAACATATTATAAATTTTATTAAGGGTAATATAAAAAATTTCATTATTCCTCATCCCTATCCCCACATTTATATATAGTAGTAGTCTTTTATTTGATGTGCATTGCACGTTGACTATACTCGTTATATATTTATTTTTTTATCTATATGATATTAAAGAAAAAGTTTTGTTCAGATTAAAATAAATACAAATGGTTAATTTGTATTACATTTTACTGTATGAACGATTTGTAATACTACTTCTCATGTATTTGATTAATTTTTATAAAAGTGGTCTGAGAATAATGTTCAACCAATCTTCAGACATAATCATTTAGTCTCTATTTTATAAATGTAGACTTTTAAACTCCCAATAGGTGCCTAGAAAAAATCAAGTTATCACTAAATTTCTAACTCTTTGCCCTCAATCTTAAATCAATATCTACATACAATTATATTAAAAAATAATACTTCTTCCATCCTAAAAAGATAATCTACTTTCTACTTTCACACAGATTAAAAAATATCAATTATTATGGTTAAAGAACAATTTTATTTTTATAACTTTTTTATTATCCGCATCTTAAATAATACGAGCAATTATTATATTAAAATAATAAGTAAGAATCCCCTTTGGTTCTTGAAAAATAAGAAAAAATTAATGACTGTATATTAAACAATTTAAGGATTAACTATGGGAAAATAGAAAAGATATGAGAAGATCATCTGAATTGTAATGGAAATTACTTTAGCTACAATGACAGTATTAGAGAAAAGAATATATGTACATATGTATAAATTCTTGAATCCCAAAGTGTCTCAAATAGAAATCTATATTTTTAGTTATCTTTTAGTTTTCTAAATATTATTTTTTTTAAAGCTAAACAGATTTACAATATAAGAGAAAAAATATGAAGAAATTTAAAAATGTCTAATTATCAATAGCCATTTATTTATTGCAAGGGATATACAAATTTCTTACTAAATTAAAATAATAGTAGTTATAAATTACTCAAAAAAGAAAATAAAAAATTATTATTAAGAATAAAAATCTTTCAAAATTCATATAACAAAAAATGTTTATATATATATATAAAATAAAGTTCTTTTAAAACTCACGAAATAAAAAAAATATTCAAATATATATATCAATAAAATATTATATATATATTTGAATTAAAATTTTTAACTATTTGTCATTTCAAGTTTAATTATGTAATTTCTATTTGAAAATTTACTTTCTAAAAAATATCTCTAATCATATCTTATAAACATAAAGAAAAAATAGTAATAAAAATAGTATACTTCTTTCTTTTTTTTCTATCTCCCTTATAAATAAAATATTATATATTTTCTATTTGAAAATTCATCTTTAAAGAAAAAAAAAGTATATATTCAATCAAATCATATAAACATGAAGAAAAAAAAGAATATATTTATTAAAATATAAATTTAGTAAAGATAAAACTTAAGATTTTAGACATGTTTAATTATTTATAGTATTTATTTAAAAAATAATTTTTTTATTCATCAGGAGTTTTGATGGATCGAAATAATACTGTGAGCTATACAAAAAGAAATAATCCTCCTCTAAACTTACCAAATTGATAAAAATATTTGTGATCGAGAAGAATCAAATTTGAGACATTTCACTAATCAAACACGTGAGAAGACTACAGAGTTAAAAAATAATTTTTATAAATATATCCAATCAATTAATAAAATATAATTTTTTAATAAAAAAATTATAATTATATCCTTATATTTTATAAAAAATAACTACTTTATTATCGTATTTTTTAAAATGCACAGTCATATTCTTATGTTTTAGGCCATTATACCTCACACCCCTTCCGTCCCCTATTTACATTTTGAGGCCTTAAATTGCTATGAAATGACCTTAATAGCCCAACTAAAAGACAAAATAACAGAGGGATAAGTGTGTCTCACCGGCGACATTGCTGAACGGCTGCCGCCACCGCAATTCTCATCCCTCTTTCTAAATTCTTTTTGTAAATCTCCACCAAGAGTTTCTTATTCAGATGGTAGATCCAATTATTACATATCTTATCTAATTACTAATTACTCTAATACACACAATAAGCAAATCAGAAAACAAGAAAAAGAAAAAAGAAAACACACAGAAGAAGCGAAGACGAAAGAAAATAGAAAGAAGGTTAAGACGAAAGCAAATAGGAAGAAGATGACCAGGTACTTCCAATATCCGATATTTTCTCTTATTCCACACTCTCTCTCACTTTCTCTATAGAAGTTTCTTACCATTTATTTCTCTTTCTTAGCAACCAAACAAGCAATAAGTTCAAATTCAGTCATCGAAGTTATATTTTGTGAGATCTCATCTCCATTAGAAGTGTAACACCTTCTTCACCAAATTTTTCATTCTTTAACCAACAACTGATAAAGAAATTTATTTTCGGGCTATTAAAACGTTTGAAAGAAGAAAAAAAAAAAAAGAAGAAATAAAAAACTGAAACTCAAAAGAGAGAGATAAGAACAAGGTGGACCTCTTTAGAATATTTTTTACCCATATTTAATTTCTCTCTCTTTAGACTGTTCAAATTCAGATTGACTTATTCTTTGGAAATGTGAAAAATAGACTGAAGGAATATTGGGTATAACGGATTTAACGTGAGGGTATGATAGTATATTTTAAAAAATAAGAGGGTAAAGTAATTTTTTATAAAATATAGGATATGATTATAATTTTCTTTTTCTAATTAGCTATAATTAAGGTTTTTATAAGATATTTTAAATTTCAACTAGAGAGTTATTGAAAATCTTATTATTTTTTTTTATTCTGACATTTATATATGGTATAGATATTTATCCAAGACACAAATCTAAAAGAAATTTAAAAGACTCAAAATGAATTATCTAATTTTGATTTAAAATTGGAACAAAATTGAAATATATGGTATAGATATTTATTCAAGACACAAATCTAAAAGAAATTTAAAAAAATCGAAATGAATTATCTAATTTTGATTTAAAATTGGAACAAAATTGAAATCAGTAATTTAAAAACCATTAAAAACTTTTTTTTAATGACTGTAACCGCGGATGGTTTTGAAACCATTGTCATATCTTTTATAGCAGTGATG
The DNA here is from genome assembly GCA_947857235.1 of Jatropha podagrica. Taxonomy (NCBI): domain Eukaryota; kingdom Viridiplantae; phylum Streptophyta; class Magnoliopsida; order Malpighiales; family Euphorbiaceae; genus Jatropha; species Jatropha podagrica. The sequence continues at coordinate 49,835 of CANUEP010151813.1, read as the reverse complement.
AGAATAAACTAAAAAAACACTCAAGAAATGTGTTTGCTATGAATTTGGAAATTTAATGATCATTTTTTCATTTCTATACACTTATTATTTATAGTATAATTCAAATTATAATTGACCAAATAACTTTTATGGTGAAAATTTCAATCATGAATGCTAAATAAGAATCTCCTCTGTAACGACTCTGTTTAATTAATCGTTACATTGAGCGCATGCTTATTTAAATGAGATTGAGATACCGCAGTCTTTGACTAACTGTTCAGTCTATGGCTTGCTCGGTTTAAAATCCTTTAACTATCAAGTAGAAATTTAATTTAATTTATGATTGTTCTTTAACAAGTACTAGTTCTCAACGGCAAAACTGGGACAGGAATAAAAAAACTAAGCGCGAAAGCGAACTGAAAGGCTTAGGAATCAATCCAATCCAATCCAAAAATTTTGGTACGAGTTCCATTTGTGATTCAACAAAATAACAAGAGAACCGAATTGTGTACAACTAACAAGCTTTCTAACAAATAAGGAACTACAAACAGTGATCATAATTTCAAGGACTTCTGCTCCAACCAACTGTTCTAAAGTACATAGTAAATACTAACAGATGAATTGTACACTTTTTAATCAAATTTCTAAGATACCCTTGCTCCTAAACATGATGACCCAAGTCTGAACATTCAAAAATTTGATCAGAAAGGATCACTGATCTAACATGAGAAATCTCTGACTACTTTGCAGTAATAACCTGACATTATATCTCAAATCTTCTAGCCTTCAGGATCCGTTTAAGTATACTGGGCTATCAAGTTCTCCCATACTTGCAGAGACAAAAGACTCGAAGGATTCTTCAGTGGAGAGAGAAGATGCAGTTTCATCAGAATCCGAGACAATCTTGTCATGGAGAATAATATGGTCATCGTCGATCTCAGATGTGTCTGATCCAGATGTTCCTAAAAGAAGTTTATTTATGGCCGACTTTGCAGTTTCAACAAACCATTCATCCTCAGGTAGTGCACTACATAAAAGAAGTTCGAGAAAACTTAGTTGCCGGATTTAAACAGTGGCATGAACAGAAATACAAATAATTCAAGGAAAACTAAACTTTACCCTTTGGTAATGGAAAAATACACGGGGAAGAAAAATAATGCATGGAAAATAAGAAGGGGAAAGGGCACTTTGATGTTTGGAAAGGAAAGTAAAATAAGTTAAGGAAAATATACATTTATTATCCTTTGTCCACCTAATTAATTTCTCAAATTTGGAGAGAAAATAAGGAGCGAAAATAAAGGGAGGATAGAAAATAAAGGGAGGAATTTCTTCAATACTTCCCAGCCTTTTTTTTTCCTGCCCTTTTTGTTCCCAGACAATGTTTTAATACCTTTGTGGGTCTATGCCTCTAGCTGAGAAGGTCCTGATTGCTCGAGCAATTATGGCTGAAGCAATCTGGTGAACATGCCGAGATGGGTAACCCGCAAAACGAGCAATTTCAACAGTGAAGTGCATATCAAGAATTAACTGCGAAAACAATTGGTCATTTTACAGAGACATGAGAGAAGCAACAAGCAACTTGGCTATATTCCAATAAGAGAAATATGCACCACAAAAGAGGTGCACTACATATAAACTTTACCACTACAAATTAAGTCATAATCTTAAAGTGGGAAAATATGCAGTAAATATTGCATTGCAGATCCTAGGCCCAATTTTCATCGCAAATAATGAATTCAACTCTCTCAAACAATAAACATATTCACCAGTTTGTGTAGCTCAATCATACACATGCAAGAGTTGGATCTCCCAAAATTCGATCCAATGCATAAATTTGACCCTGAACTTTGCCCGATTCTTCTTTTGGCCCCTTAAACTTTATGGAGGCACAATCAAGAACATACACTTTCATATTTTAGTAATAAATATGTCCTTCACCAACAGCGAATCCACATTGTAAAAAGAGGGGTCAATTGCCCCCTTTTTTTAGAATTTTTTAATATATATGTATATCTATATAAATTAATTCATAAAATTCAACTTATTTAAATTTTTTACCACTCTTTTTTAAAAAAATTATATATTGACCCTGGAAAGAAATATTTCTAGATCCACTACCACCCACCAAAATGAAATAACTTTACAATGTTCAATTATAACCCTGCATTCATTTCATTTTTGGAGCCATCAGTCTTCTTTTATATGGATAAACATCACCAATTACATATTTTTCATCAATAAGCACATTATCATCCACCTTGTAGCTGATGAAGAATGGTTAGTAATTTTTAATGTTTCCAACTCTAGTATTTTTATGAAATCAAAGTCAAATATGAAGTATGATTTCACTCGTCCTTTTAAGATCGGTATTTCTCGATTTTTTTTTTAATAACAATTCACCTTTTTATGGATTGCATACCATGACATTATCTTTTATTTCATATTAGTTAATTATTTATTGCATAAGATTAGAGCAAAGATAAAAATGTGCACTGAATTTGAAAAAGTGCCAAGAAGCAATTCAATCCTGAAGCCCATGCATATGTATTGAAGCCATATGACAAACAATCCCTCCAACTCTATCCGTAAAACCTAAGGATTAGTCAGAGGGGCAAGGGATAAAATAGTATTCTCCCAATTGCAATGATATCAACTCTCGAAAGCAATAACATTTTTTCACAGAGCCCTTTCTAATATAAAAGATTACCTTTGCATGAAGTTGAATTTACTATCAGAAAAATTCCTTCACATAAAACCTAATAAAAACATTTTTAACTTCATTCTTGCAAGAAAACCAGTGTAAAGGCTTGGAATTTCCACCAAGAATCTTAGTCACTGATTCCACTAGAGGACTGATTGGCGTGAGGGTTATAGGAAAGAAGCATTCTGCCCTGCTGTTTATCACATTAAGGATAGAAAATTAAGAGAAAGTTTTAAAACTCATATGCAACCGCCTCCCCATATTAGATCCAACTCTATTCAACTCATGCTGTGTTTTCGCTTCATCCAACACCAGAAAACCTAGAAACTAACTGTAACCTCCAACCCAAGCATTTCATATACACACCTCAAGGAAATCTGTTTTCATTTTCAAAATTCACACAAGAACGTAACAGAGCATTCCCATCCCTGCTTTAGAGATCCAAGAATTTTCTCCTAGAATGAGAGCTCCAGCCAAGTTATTTCACAACCAATTTTATGAATTGTATATCTTCTAGTTATGGCCTCCACTTCAGTGGCTTCTGAATAGCATATTTCATTTCTCCTCTTCTCAGTACAACAGCTCCATTCTAAATCTTACTCCAAAAATCAAATATTGCACCTAACAGTCTTAGCATTTTTAACAGTCTGAAGAGCCCAATACTTTCGCCTGCGTGAAAATTGCATCAGACTCTACAAATCAACCAGGACAAGAGACTAGGCTACTCGGTCATACAGTTCAGTTAGTGTTCACCACCATTTTTACACATCATAAATCTTGCGATTTCAGTTAAAGTTCGATTACACCAGTATAAACTTAAAAAAGATGCAAATAAAAGGTTGCTCCCAGACAATTCATGTTTGGAACCAAAGATAACTAAGAGTACACATCACGCAAGTATCATAACGAACATAAAAAGTTTCAGTTCATCAAAGCGATTAAATTTTCAAACAGTTTTTCAGAAGAGAAAAAAAAAAAAAAGGATACTACATTATAAAAAACTACCTGCAGAGGAGAAATAAAAAGGGCGTACCTGCTGCAACCCAACCGGCTTAAGTGCAATTGATTTATCCTCAAAAACACCCCAGAATTCTTGTTCATCAGACAACCACATTAGAACAGTCTCTGTTAGTCTAGCAAGCAAAATTTTCTGTATTTTCTCTTTCCCAAGTAACACATCTCCAGCAACAGTTGCTAATTGCTGCAGTTTTGAAAATAGTGCCTGCAATAAGAATACAAGATCTTCACATTAGTACCAAGAAAATAAAGGTGAGACAAAAGCAAATTATGCCAAATGCACCATGGCTGAATGAGAGGAAAATGGCGATGTTAAATTTCCTCACCCTTAATGTGGATTTCCTAAAGCATGTCTCAAGTATTTAGAACTCCAATGAAAGATTAATGTACTCTCCAACAGTGATAATGCAAAAGAAGATAACTCAACACAAAACAAAGCCTAAAAAGATCATGGATTAGCTACAAAGATTGTTTAAAACATATGATGAAGAGTAAATCATTTAACCATGGAGCACATAACAAATTGGAACACAACAAAACATATTCAAAATGAAGCCCTAGTCGCATTCAACTACATTGTTTGAGGACCATGGAAAAAAAAGCTGAAAAAAGTATAACCTGAAATGGCAATGAAGGCAGAGGATCATCCCACAATAAATCCTCCCCATCCCCATTTAAATAAATTTGAGCACTTAATTGTGTTTTTCCTTCTCTTGAATAGATGAAACTCAAAACATATTGCCGGCAGAAGTGATCTCTCAGCTTGTCAAATGAATGCTGAAGATGGCGCTTCCAATCCTTCAATTCTGCTGTAATACTAGCATTAGACACTGTATTTTCATTTGCTAATTCCTTACTTTCATTCTTCAGGCTCCAAACGGTTGTCACAGAAAATGGTAATAATTCATCAAGAATAGTAAATGCCATCCCCAAAAGTGCAAGCTGTTCAGAATCTGTTTCAGCTCTAAAGTGTATTACCTCCTTCAGCTCTGTAAGATTGTCATCATCAGAAGAGCTTGGTAAAGACTTAATCAGGTTATCCATGTACTTATCAAAGAGCTGTGAGATTCTAGTTAACACATTTGCTCCAAAATGCAAAACAGCCAGGGGAGTTAGCTGTGTCAATATATCCTGCAAAAATTATTTGACTTCAAGATTACACTATGAATTGATCATCCGATCATCATGTACTAACAAGTGAAATAAATAATCAAGGAACTTCTAATTATCATATATGCGTATTTGCAATATGTGCAGATCCACACAAGACTAAAAGACTGTTATGGATGTGTTTGTAGGCAAGTCTTACAAGCAACGTGGGCCACAAGATTAATTGGCACAATTAAATCTATGCAGGTTTGGGATACAGCAGCTCAGTTTAGTGGTCCCATTATTTTCTATTTAAATATTATTATTACTTCCTAATTAGTTATTTTAATTACAATAGGAAATCTTCTAGTAGTTGTCTTTTAATAGTTTCTTACTCTATTTAGGAAACTTACTTCTAATTACTTTATTAGTGCCTGTATTCCTCTATAAATTGGAGGATTAACGTATTAAATAAACAAGCAGATTATTTTATAACTAATTTAAATCTAGACTCTCTCTCCTAATGAGTCTAAGGTTAGCACTCCCTTTCACTAGCTCATGTTCTTTTCTTTTCAGCAACTATAGGTCGAGGAAAGAACAAATTAAAAACAAAAGCTTTAGCTCCTGAATCTAATTTCACACTTAATAGACATGTGACGAGATCTTGAGCGCGTGAACACAACAAAGACACATGCAGAGACGCAGATGTTGGTTTTCCCAAGATTAAAGAATGGCAGTCTAAACCACAGTCCACATACTAGCAATTGGCCTACAATATCCATACTACTTATCTTTAGGTGTGATATCAACAGGAGATTATTTCCTTGCCGACCACATAAATTATCATGGTGCTCAATAGTTTTGGCAATATGAACACAGATATCTAGGATCTTTCCATTTTCAGTAAAATCGAAGAGAGACAACTTACTTTAACAACGTCCATGAATCTCATTCCACTATTAACAAGGATGCTATCAGTTGTTGTTGTTGTTGCAAACATAGATAATAGAGACCCTGAGTGCATAGACAAATGCAAGCTCTCATCAGTTTCAGTCATGTCGAGAATTACTCTTCTAGCTCTTCTAAAATTTAGCTCTAGCACTTCTTCAATGTATGGTCGTAAGAGTACCAGCAGCAAGTTTGAAAGTTTTAGACCCTGTAATTCCAAGATTGAGCAGTAGTTCAGACTAGCCTGAACGCAATTGCTAGCTGCACCCAATGCAGAAATTGTCTCGGAAGCAGGGGCATTGTCCTTCACCAACCGAACAAAAAATTCAATTTCCCACTCTGCCCATTGGACAATTCTATTGGTATATAAAGGATTATCCCCAAAGATTGAACCAGATTCTTTGGTTGTTAATGAGATTATTGAAAACACAAGCCTAGATAGTGTAGCTGGAAACATTTTAGTACAGAAAGAACATGAAGGAAGCAAAGCCTCAATACGCTTTTGGAGGCGGGACCCATATGATTTTAGCAATAGTTGATGTGCCAAGGGGCCTTTCCCAAGCTTGATTAATCCAGATAAAGCCTTCTTTAGTTCCAAATTGCCAATTGAAGGCTGCTCTGCAATCTCAATCAGCTGATCCTCAAGCATTGATTTTCTCTTCAAAAATTCTGATTTAAATGAGGATGCTTCAGTTGAAGCATCTCCTGAGACCTTCAGCTCCGGAAAGTTTTTCTCTTCACCATCCAAAGCCTCTATTGCTTCTTCTATTCTATGTTCCACCAAGAGAATATCAATCTTGTCCAAGAACATTGCCTTAATTTTATCAGTATCACCTGGAAAAAGATTCTGAAGTTCATTTGTTTCAGAATCTTGCTGAGAATCATCAATGTCCCCATTAGTATGGTCCCACACTTCCAGTTCACGGCAAACACCAGTCATCAAATCCTGCACAAGAATCCCTTGTGTGGAGATATGCTTTTGTAGCTCAACCAGTTCATGCTCCATTTCAACTACTTCTTCTGACATTCTACAAAAAATAATAATTAACACAATGCTGATACGCTGATACCAATCAGATAATGACTAGAAAATTAAGAAACAAAAATTCAAAGTAATGTACACCTGGAAAGAGCATTGAAAGGAAAGACAAATTCCATTTGACTTCAGAAGATTTTAGTCAAAGCAATAAATTTTCTGACAAGAAAAAAAAATATTAATCTTTTAGCATTTGTTGGCCTAAGCCCAAATAAGCCTAAATTATTTAATTTATCTAACCTCTTGACACAGTCATTCACCTCTACCATTGCAATTCAAATTTATCACAGTTATACTTCGAGCTACTAGGATCACTAGTTAATGAGATGAGTTTATATTCACCTTCAAATTGACACTAACACATAAACACCATCCTAAATCAATAAAACAAATTGTGTCCTAGTGAACAAGCCTTCCTATATTGCAAGTTCCAGGGACCAAAAGGCTTTTTTCCACCTACTATACTCTACTATATTTAATTCTAATATTTATATTTATATCGCTTTTGTGATTATATAGATAGTAGGCTGTCAATGTATGCTCAGATGCATTTTCACATTGTAACCATAAACTTCAGCAATCCAGAAACAAAGCAAAATAGATTTCTCAGTGTTCTTGCAAATTTTTTTTTTCCTAATAGCAGGAAGAATCACAACTTAAGAGGAAATGTTCACTGCTAGCCTTTATTTTCCTAGTTGCAAAGCATTGCCATTATCTTTCTAGCTAGTATTCTGAGAAAAACAATGTAGATGTCCCTTCTGATGGCTAAGACAATAGCAGGAGCACTAGGAAATATTAATCAAGGTCTTAGTTCATGAAGTTCACTACTTCCTGCTCTCATCATTAATTATTTATCTCAATGCAACAGATAATAAGCATTACTCATTTATAAGTAGGTTTTCTTTGGAATAAACTCTCATGCCAATAGAGGTCAAGGGTGAATTTGTTCTAACAGTTTATAATTAAAGCCACACTTTCTAGCAATGATCCACAGCTTTTCTTACCTCAAGAATGCCAAATATTTTGTTTGCATATTGCCACACAGATTTTCCACTGCATCCTTCAAATCCAAAAGCTCACAACAAAGTTTTCTGATCCCCTGAAGTTAAACAAGAAAAATATATCTATCTTAACACAGTCAAAGTTTATAGTTGACACTAATATACGACATAAAGGAGTCATCTAACATATAAATATGAAATTGGAATGTTCAAACAATTAAACCAACATAATATATATCAATATTTTGAGACCCGACATAAATATAAAATATCATCATTAGAAACAACAAATTGTGCATGCACTGGCAAGAAATAGAGAATTAGTACTTCATGGATTGAAGAGCCCTTTCATATGTCTTTCTAGAAGCTCTATTTCATTTTTATGCCAAATATAACTATCCTATTAGCCTTTTTATTTTTCTGTTTTTTAGTTTTTCATTAATTGTGCTTGAATTTTTTTTTTCTTTTTTAATGACAAAATTATCATATAGTAGAATGCTTCACATTAAGCTCTTTCTTTTTTTTTCCCTTTTTCCTTTTTTTAAGGGTCAATCAATGAACTAAAATGGAAGTGTTCAAGCAGAAAAAATTTATGTTCCAGACAGACGTAATAGAACAAAACAAGTTCAAAGGAAAATTCAAGTAGACACCATATTAGAATCAAGATGAAGAAGTACAAACTCATGTCAAATCCAGTAATACCAACCAACGAAACGAACTTTCTACACAGCACTAACAAAAGAAAACTAGATTAAAATAAGCAAGCTTTTTTAACTAATTGAGTTTTAGGTAGAGAACTGCAATTTATATCTCACTGGAACTAAGAACCAACAACTACCAAATATTACACGAAAAAACATAAAAAGTTATCTGAACCGCATAGAATCCTCCAAAGCTGCTTTTCAACACTAAGTTTTTCTTGGAACTAACAAAATTGAGATGAAATGGAATTATTTCACCATGATCCCGTAAATGGACAGACCATAAACACATAGTAATCCGTTTTCCGCAGAATACAAGCTTGAGAAAAAGAAACCCAGCAAGCAAAAAGCAGCCTTTACCTCATTGAAACTAAACTTGAAATAAGAAAACCCAGATCGCAGTATCACCATAAGAACAATCTTATCCAAATATTGGGCTCAAATTGAACAATTTCAGCAAAATTAACAACGATTGCAATGTAGAGCAGGGAAACGAACTTCAGCGATAAACAAAATTAAAAAAAAAAAGTACCTTTTCAGTGTGGGATTGATAGAGAGAATCGATCTTCGACTGAGGAGTAATGTTTTCTATGGATGGGAAGTCATCGTCTTCTTCGCTGCTCTCCATTTCTCACAGACTTTAGCTTCTTCTAAAATCTTCAGTTGCTGAAATATGATAAAAGAGAGATTTCAAATTGCAGAGATAAAGAGGAGCGATAGAAGCAAGCATGGAGGAGGAAGCAGCAAAAGAGTCAAAGAAGAGCATGTGAAATTCACAGTTGAGGGTGGCTTTTTTCCCACTTTGGAATTTGTGTACTAATGTAGTGCTTGTCTCACGATTCAAATGAACTGTTGGTTAGTTTGAGTACTGTGAATGTCCAATTAATTAAATAACCTAGGTCCGAATATTTTTGGGGAAAAATTATAAACGTGTCCCTATATTATGCCAATAATATCTCTTATGTCTCCATATTTTTTAAAATATACTATTTTATTTCTATATTTTAATTACGTTTAACTATTCTAATATTTTGTCTTTTTTTTATATTTTTCATTAAAAGGCTTCTAAGAACACACAAATAGCCTTAGCTCCCTGTTAAATTTGAGTTTTCTACCATAAATGTTTTTTGAATCAACCAATTGAAATATCTCCATGATTTAATGAAATTAAGGAAAATAATCTCACTTGCAGAAAATCAAAATGGGTTCTTAGCTGCAAATTTCACCCTTAATCCTGAAACTCAATTGTTTGATTTTTAAGGTGGGTGTGAAATCAGATTTCAGTTTCGATTCCTTACCTACAGAGATCCAAGTATTATTGCAGGACTTATTACTAGATATCCTAAATAAAATAAAAACAATAGTGTTTAAAGATGGCAAATGCAATTACTAGATATCCTCTAAAAGCTAGATTTGGATACTGAGAGAGAGACAGAGAGCGAGAGAGAACAAAGAAGAAAAGGAAAGAAGATAGGAGATATTTAATCTTTTCTTTTAGATTTAACGGTAAAAATTGAAAATATTGACAGAATATTAGAATAGTTGAACGAAATCAAAATATAGGGACAAAATAGTGTATTTTAAAAAATATGGAGACAAAGTAAATATTATTAGCATAATGTGGAGACACGTTTATAATTTTCCCTATTTTTAAACTCATTTGCTGTTTAATATCTTACATGTAAATATGATAAATTCTTTTTACATTTGTCCCAAAATATAGTCCTATTCTTTTTTTAAATACCATTATTATCTAATTTCTTAATATGCCCCTTTTTAATATGCATCCATATTCTCTCAATTGATATTCATCATTTAATATTATAAATAGATATTTTGCGAAAAAACTAAACAAAAGATATAATTCAACTTAATATACCCCTAACCTCCAATTTCTCTAACTTCTTTCATGTTCCTCTCATCTAGTTCTTTTTCTCTACTTTCTCTCTCTCTCTCTCTCTCTCCCTCCTCCCCTCCACCTCCCCCCCCCCTCCCCCATATTAATAGGCCCACAGCTCTTTAAACCAACCTATCCAACATGAGCCTAAAGGTACTCCAATAAACATATACCCAATAAGCTCTAATCTAAATTTAAATCAAACAACTTTTCGAGCATGCTTGATAAGACTCACTAAGGTCTTGTTCAAAATTAGGATGTTTATGAATTGGATGCTTTTACACACTCGACAAAAGATTACCTATAAAGCATGCAAATTGCCTACAAGATGATTTGTATAAAGGTACTTGAGTGAGCCTTTTGTTCAATTATTGGAACGTATTTGATAGACTAAATGGACATGGAAGATACAATTATGAAATTGCATAATAGCTCGAGTGATTAAAACTACAATAGCAAAATGGACAAATTACTTTGGCTTATAGGGTTAAAAAGTGTTATCTCAAGTTATTTCTAATAGCTAATCAAATTTTTTCTATGTAGGTTAATTTAGGATAATATTCTAGTGGCTTTTGAATCTTTGCATAGTATGAAGAGACAAAACTAGAGGTGGGTCTAGGGTAGCTGATCTCAAAATTGATATCTCTAAATGATCATGTTAATTGGGATGTTCTTAGGGATATGATGAGGGGTTTGAATTTTCATGAGAAGTGGGTAAAATGGATGATGCTTTGTGTTATTAGTGTTAAATATTCTATCCTTTATAATGGAGAGCTTATGGGTCCTATTGTTCTTGAATGTGGCTCCATCAAGGGAATTCTCTCTCATCATTTATATATTTTGTATTATGGGGAATTTTCTTTACCTTTTAATGAGGTTGAGCATCTGACATGGATTCACATTTGTAGGGCTAAGGTGAGGTGTCCTAGATTATCTCACTTATTATTTGCGATGTTTTTATCTTCTTCTTTAAAGCCACTAATAGGGAGAGTTTGAGAATTAAGGGCACCTTGATTGAGCATGAAAAAGCTTCAAGTCAAGAAGTTAATTACAATAAGTCAAGTTTTATGTTTAGTTAAAATGTGTCAAGTGCTAGTAAGAAAGAAAGTTGTGTCCAATAGTTTGGGTATCACTAATCCTTTAATAAATGGAAAGAATCTAATACTTCTTTCTTTAATGAGGTTTAACAAGAAACATATTTTTGGTTATTTAAAGGACCAATTGTGGAATAGAGTAAACTCTTGGAATAATAAATTTCTTTTGAGGAAAGTAAAGAAATCCTTATTAAATCTATGGCTCAAGCTCTTCCCTACTTTTGTATAAGCGTTTTTAAATCCTCTTTGTCTCTGTATGATGTGTTTCCAAAAATTATGGAAAAATTACTTGTGGGTCCCTGAATTTTTACAAAATATACACTTTCATCTTTGCTATTTATGATAATTATTTTAGAGTCCCTGAGGTATGCTTCTATCTAAACATTTAATAATTCCATAAAATAATGACATCTTTTCCATTAATTTTATGTAAAAATCCTAAAATATCCTTATTGTTTCATGTAATGGGACCCACAAACCACTTAAAACCCAATTAGTAAAGTCAAACATCCTAAAATACCCTCACTCTCTTTTTCCTTTTTTTTTTCTTTCTTCTCTTTCATTTCAACGACACCAAACTCTCTCTCTTTCTTCTTTATTTTCCAGCCACCATCTCCATCGATCTATGTTGTTCCAACAGTTGCCATCCCTCTACCGACTCCTCCTCGCTGTTGCGCCATCGATCTCTCTCTGTTCTCATATCTCATGAACACAGCAAGCAGGCGAAGTTGCAACCCTTTCTGGCTATCGACGCAGCAACGCCTTTGCTCATTTTTGGCGATCGCAACACAATCGATCGACTCCAGCGCTTCCCTCACCAACAACGACTACTTTCTCTCTCCATTTGTTTCCAGTCAATGTAGCAAGTAAGTCGATTCTTAGATAGAAATTTGATTGTTATGATTATTTTGATTGATGGGTATGGCATATCGGGACTTGTAATAGATGCAATGTGGACTAATTCAGTAATAGTTGTTTATGTTCAACAAAATTGGACGTAAATGGTGTTGCTGTGGTGGTGGTGTTTTGGGTGCTGCGGTGGTGGTGGTGTTTTGGGAGAGAACAGTTGAGGTGAAATAATTAATATTAATTTTTTTATTTTAATTAATTTTTATTTGATTTTATTTTTTATTTTCCATGGCCTATGTAATATTGCTTTTTCTTTCTTTTTTTTTCTTATTTTGCGTATTTCCATGGCCTTGTAATATTGATAGTAGAATTTTCATAGTAGTATTATTAATAATTGTATAATAGAGTTTTAAGCGGTTTATGGGTCTCATTATGTAATAAAGTGAGGGTATTTTAGGTTTTTTATATAAAATCAACGGAAAAGATGCCCTTTTTTTATGGAAGGATTAAATGGTTGGATGGAAGCATATCTAAGAGACTTCGGAATAATTATCATAAACAGTGAGGATGAAAGTGTGTATTTTGTAAAAACTTAGAGACCTGAAAATAATTTTCCCAAAAATTCTTAATGTTTTTTGGTGGGATTCTAAGGGGGAATGGTAAAAATATTCATTAGTATTCTTAATATAGGATGTGTCAAAACAAAAGAGATGGGGAGAGGGAGGTAAGGGTTGGGGATTTTCATTGCTTTAATATAACCATGTTAAGTAAGCAAGAGTGGCAATATATGCAATCAACACTCTTCTGTTTCATATTCTCAAAGCTAAATACTTTCTTGGGGGAAATCTTTTGAGGGCTACTTTAGGTTGTAAATCCAAGTTTCACTTGTAAGAGTGTTTTGTTATCTAAAAACCTGTTAAGTTATGGGGGCAAGATGGAGAGTTGGTACTGATGAAAAAATTTTAATTAAGATGGATCCTTGGATTCCTAAGGAAGAGTCTTTGTTGGTTAATGATAAGTTACATTCTATTGAGCTGAATTTGAGAGTGAAGGATTTAATGTGAATGAATGCCGGGGCATGAGATTTTGATAAAATTGTTCAGAGATTTAGTATGAGAGATATAAGAGCTATTCTTAATATTACATTGGTGTTCTCAAATTATGAGGAGAAATTAATTGGCATTATGATGAGTAAGGGGAGTAAAGTGTTAAATTTAGATTTTTATTTTTGCTTTAAAAATATTAAGGAAAGGAGAGTGAATTCTTGGCGGGTGAGCATTAGAATAAAATTTTGTATATTGATATTTATCCAAAGATTAAGAATTTTATATGGAGGGTGTGTACAGGCATTTTTCCTACCCGAGTTAACCTTCAATAGAAAGAAGTTGATGTGAGGTGGGACTGTTGTTTTTATGGAGGTGAGGAAGATTTAGATCATGTGCTTATGTTGTGTGGTAGAGCGAGGGACATATGGAGTAGAGCTGGTATTACTTTGAACCTATAGGAAGCTTCTTTTGCTAATTTATTCACTTAGGTTTTGCATTCTTTATATACAAATCATATAAAGCTCATTAATTGTGTGGCACGGTCCTTGTGGTCTATTTGAAACAACTTCATATGGGACTATAGAGATCAAAATGCTGACCAAGTTATATTAATGGCATCTCACATGGCACAACACTAGCAGGATTTTCACAGACAACAACTCATTGATTGGGCCTCTCAACTCAAGCTCCTAGCACCATTCCAATATGGGGTATTGTCGATGCAGGTGATTAGCAGGCCTTATCCAATGGAGTTATCTTTGAAGTTTTGCACCTTACTGGCTTGGTATGGTATTTGAGGATGTCGAAGGACATTATATTTGAGCTATATCCAGTTTTTTGAAATGCTATAAGATCTTCCTATTGTGGAAGTTTTAGCCTTTTGATAATTTCTGAGTAGGGCAACTGTGAACCTTAGTTCTCCTGGAAGTGTCTATATAGATTGTCAACTTATTCTTCATGCTTTGAACTATAAAGTTTCTTATTTTTCTAAGTTCAACATTATTATTAATGATTGTAAGACTTTATTATCGTCTAGAGCAAATATTGTTTTTAGATGGTGGAAGAGACAAGCTAATATGGGAGCTCAATTGCATGCGAAGATTTTCTACCATCATTCTTGTTTTAAGGTGTGGAGATTATTCCACAATATTTGTTACCCTTTTATGATTTGTAATGCAATTGTCTTCTTTTGCCTTAAAAAAAAGATAAAATGCTTGAAATTTTTTATGAAGAAACAATTTTTAAAAATTGAATGAATTTAGATTTTACAACAATTGATTATGATAAATGTAACTTTCAGCATTCAAATCAATGTACATATATAAATATTGAAACAATCCGAAAATAAAATTTTATAGATTTTCCATTTAAAAATTAATTGTTAATTTTAACCAATAAAATTATACAACAAAATTTTAAAAAAAAATATTTATTTACTGTTAAATTGAACCCATAAATCAGGTTAAATTCTTCAAACTAGATGAAAAATCTATGAATCAACTGAAAACTGGACTAAATCGTCGAGTTGGACCAAATTTAGTTCTAATCGAATCGGATTACCCTAGAAGGTGTTAGAAATTTCCTTTTTCTCTCTTTTTCTTTCTTCTTCTTTCCTCCTTACTCAATTTCAGCGACACTGATTCCTCTCTGTCTGGTTCTTGATCGCTGATTAGCATTGATACTATCTTGTTGCCGTCGTTGTTCCATCACTACCCTTTCCTCTTGTCTTTTTTGTTTCCAATGGGTGCAACGAACGTTGGAGAGCTACGATCTCGTCTTCGATCGGACAACTCCATCTCCAATGTTATCCTTTATTTTTCTAGAGACTTCAGAGTAGAGGAAGGCCACCAATCAACTTTCCTCCTTCCTACAAACAAATCCCCTCAAGAAATTGAAGCCTTCACTAGTGTTTTAAGGAACTGCCATTAACGGTAGGACTAAGGTGATTGTCGAGCCCATTCCAGCCGATTAGAGGACTAGATCCTGCCCAACCAATGCTAAAAGCAGTCTATTGAGTGAAATCCAAGCCAGATGGTGTGAAGAAAATTCTTGCCACCATTACTTTTCGATCACTGTAGACAGTGGCGCCGTCGGTGTTTTGGTGCTCGATTGGCGAGTCTCCGGTGGGGCCTTGGGAGGTGGAAGCTTAAGAATTACACACTAAACTTGAATCCAAAATCTGATTTTTAATCGATATAATTTAAGATTCAATTTATTAAATTTAAAGTAAATTTCAAATTTAGAAGTTATTTTTATTTTTTAATTTCAAAGGAGGGGAACAACCCTTAAAAAATAAAGTAAGAGCTAACTACTCTATTCCACAAAACTCCAGCTCTATCAACATCCAACAACCCTTGCACCTCAAAAGAGGGGGGTTTAAACCAAATGTAAGCCGCGAGTTAGAGAGAGAGCTTCATTACACAACTGATCTGCCACTCTATTAGCCTCACGGTAGATTTTGACGGCTTCAACCTCCCAGTCCTGATGAAGAAGGTCATAACAAGCAGTTAACAGATTACTAAATCTACCAAAACTTCTGTTATTCTGCTTTAGTAAATAGACTAAAGATTGAGAGTTAATTTGTAGCTTGATGCGCCTAAATCCCTGATTCCAAGCCAGAAACAGTCCTTGGAAAGCACCCTACAACTCAGCTTGAAAAGCTGAGCACACATTAATATTCATCGCAAACCCAAGAACCCAATTGCCATTTTCATTTCGAATCACACCTCCACACCCAGCCACACTTGAACTACTACCCTTGGAGCATCCATCTGAATTCATAGCAACCCAACCAGGAGGAGGAAGCTCCCATGTGATTAACACAGTCTTAGGACGAGCTTTATGAGTAACCAAAACACCATAACAGTTGTCCCAAGCCTCTCAATCTCTTTGGCTTTAGCTAGAAAAAACTGCACACTCCTTGGAGGCATAGAAATAGAAGGGTTAAAACACTTTTCATTTCTTAACTTCCAAATCCACCAAATGGTAGAAGCAAACAACACACTCCAAGAAATATCCCCTGTGTCTCTCCTCTCGCAACACAAATTAATGAATAACCAATGCTTTAAAGGGAAATTAAAAAACTGTGGGACAATTTCAACTACATGGAGAGAATTCCAAACATTAGAGGCAACAACACAATCTCTCAAAATATGAAGGACACTCTCAGGCTCGTTAGGACAAGAAATACAAGATGGGTCCAAAATGAAGCCCTTATGAGAACGAACCTAGTTGCACATAATGCTCCTATGTGCAACTAACCATATGAAAGTCCTTATCCATTGAGGGACCCGTGCCTTCCAGATCATAGACTAGAACTTTGACTCCTTATCATTCACAGAACTTGCAAGCAGAGAATAAGCCGATTTAACTAAGTAAATACCAGAAGGTGTAGATTCCCAAATTTTACAGTCCCAATCTTCAAGCTTAGAACTCAAATAAACTGCTCCCAATTGATCCATCACATGAGGGGAGAAGTTATTATTATTTGGTTGGTTAAATTAATTTTGATTAAAGTAATTGTGGATTAAGAATAAGATAAAGATTTTAATAAATTAGAGCAAATTATAATTGCTACCATGTAAATAAGTTCAGGATTTTGACAAGTATAGAATTATAGTATGAATTTTAGATAAAACAAGTAAGGCATATAAATTAAATACTTGATTATAACAAATACAATTATTTAAAAGGAAAAAAGTTAGAAGTATAATTAAATTATATTGATTCCTTAATATAATTTGATCTATGTATTGTTAAAGATTATAGATTAAATAAGAAAGCAAATTAAATATTTAAGTGTTATACGAATTATCTTGAGGGTGAAAACTGATTTAAGTAAAAAGAAACTCATTATTGGATGGGTGTCAATTATATTGGAATTAGAGTTATATTATATGAATTAAATGATAAGCTAAAGAAAGTATCAATTTTAGTAGTTAATTAGGATTTAACTAAAGGATAATATATTTCGAGTAAAGTTAATTAAATAAAAGATTATTTATATTGTGTGTATAAGAGATTTATTTTTATGATGATTGATTAAATGAATACATCATATTGAGATATATAAGGAATTATTGGAATTAGATTGAAGGTCATTTTAATCTATAAATTAAGAAATGATCATGAAATTTACTATTGGATGTTGGAATTATTGATTGCCCAATGGATGGGCTAGGCGAGTAGTAATCGATAAGTATATTAAATGGTTAATACTTGAACAGATGGACATAATCATTTATGATGGTTTTTACTCACTGAGTGACATCTTATATAAAATGCTAATGTTATTTTAGATTTTGGCTCTAGGAGGCATTAGCAGTGAGAATTCACCTATTCAGATCGATAGAAATGGAACTAAGGTCGAAATTAATTGTGTTTGCATATGTCACCTCCTCAGTTTTTTATACATGTATTAAGTGAGTTTATACTCCATATGATCCACCATGTAAAAGATATATTTTTACTATGTGTTGTCATGTATATATTTGTATATGACTGTATGTAAAAAGTAAGAAATTTTTTTATACTGGTTTCCATTGCTCAGTACATGGTGTGATATATACCTCTTTCAACAACTTTGTATAATGTGTTATGTAGCATCTCGACACTATTTATCCTTGGATATATGGTGTTATGGTGTTACATATAGTTTTGATATCAAATCATGGTTTTGAGTCCTGTTGAGACATATGTTTGCATACTAAGCATACCATACATTTTTTACATGTTATTAAATGATGTCCTTTTATGATATCGGGCATCTAGAGTCAATGAGCATGGTGGTAGCCATGAGTCACCGAGGAGTGTAGAGCCAACTAATCCTTATTCTACTGAAGTATCTAATTGTCCACATGAGTCATACATACAATATGTACCTTATATTCTTGAACTAAAGAAAGAGAAGAGATATGATAAATAGCGAAAGTAATGAGTAGTTGATTTTTTTAGTACTATCGACCCAACTAAGGTTGAGACATGGTTAGAAAGGATAACGAAAATTTTGGATCAGATGGACTGTGCACCAGATGAGAGGTATGAATATGATATATCATTATTATAGGGGAATGAATACGAGTTGTGGAAGATAGTCCCAGATAGTGGTGTATGGCCTCTAGTACCAACATGGGATGATTTCCTCTGGGCATTTAAGGATAATTACATATGCCAGAGGTTTATATTGATGATAAGAGGAGGGAATATTGGAATTTGAAATAGGGGAATATGACAGTGGCAGAGTATGAAGTGAAATTTAATCGGTTGTCTCATTACACACAATTTATAGTCTCTATTGAGAGAGACAAATGTTGATGGTTTGAGGAAGGGTTGAATCTTGTTATAAGAAATAAATTGACTACTGTTGATCTAAGAAGTTGTTTTGAACTAAGATATTCTGTTATTAGAGCTGAGAAACTATGGAAGGAAGATCAAGAACAAAGATTTAAGAGGACAAGCACAAATGTAGCTAAGCTTAGTCAAAAGTTTACTAACTATATGGGGAAACCCACCTGCAACTTAGTCTAATGTTAGAGGCGAGTATTATGGTTTTAGAGGTAGACCTCCTATGGCACCAACTTACACAAGAAGATATCAAATGCCAACACGGACCACGGAACAAAGAATGAATTATGTGCATTATGGTAGTAACACATTGGCGAGTGTCATAGGTGTGCTAGTGCATGTTATAAATGTGAATCATTAGATCATATGATCAGAGACTGTCCTGAGGCACCTAGGTTTTCTAAAATTAGAAGAGGTAGAGTTGGTTCAGGGATGACTATGCATAACACTAGAGCTAGTGGTGTTAGAACAACACCTAGAGAGGTAGAGGTATGGGTAGAGTTTAAGCAATTAGTTATATTGGGGCTCGATCTGAAGGATAGAGTTCTGGACAACAGCCTCAAGCTAGAGTCTTTGTGATGACTAGATAGGAGGCACAAGATGCAACAGAAGTTGTTACTGGTAACTTGTTTGTTTAGGCTTATGAAGTATATGTAGTAACAAATTCTTGTTCTACACATTCATTTGTAGCATTGAATTTGGCATCACAACTACATCATGAGCATACATCACTAGGTTATGATTTGAAACTGAGACACTATTAAGAGATAATGTGGAAGTTAACTGGGTATACCGATATTATGATATTTGTATAGTGCAAACAATACTACAGGCAGATTTGATATTGTTGCCTCTTTGAGAGTTTGATGTGATTCTAGGAATGGATTTGTTAGTAAGGCATAGAGCTATTGTTAATTATTATACCAAGGGGGGGTTATATTTGAATTACCTGACCAACCAAGAGTGATATTTCAGGAAGATAGATGGCAGTCCCATCATGTTTGATTTCTGCAGTCAATGCATTTAACATGATCAGAAGGGACTGTGAGGCATATTTAGCTCATGTAGTTGACACTCAGGTTACAAATAATACATTAAAGATATTCCAATTATAAATGAGTTTCTAGATATATTTCCTAATGACTTATTAGGATTACCACCTAATAGGGAGACTAAGTTTACCATTGAGTTAATTCTAGGCACTACCCCATATCCATCTCTCCTTATAGAATGGATCCTATTGAGTTAAAAGAATTGAAAAAACAATTACAAGAGCTATTAAATAAAAGGTTTGTAAGACCAAGTGTAGTACCTTAAGGAGCACTAGTTCTGTTTGTGAAAAAGAAAGATGGCACTCTGAGCTTATGCATTGACTATAGGCAGTTGAAAAAGATGATAGTTAAAAATAAGTATCCATTGCCCAAGATTGATGATTTGTTAGACCAACTTCAAGAAGCCCATTTGCTTTTAAAGTTAGATTTAAAAATAGGCTATTATCAATTGAAAATAGCTAAAGCAGATATCCCAAAGTCTACATTTAGAATACAGTATGGACACAATGAATTCTTAGTTATGCCATTTGGGTTGACCAATGCACCTAAAACATTTATGGCTTTAATGAATAAAATGTTCCAACCTTGGATAAATTTGTTATTGTGTTTGTTGATTGTATTCTGTTATACTCTAAGGGAAAGGAAGAACATGCTAAATATTTAAGGATAGTATTGCAGACAAGGAGGGAAAAAACAAATTTATGCTAAGTTTAGTAAATGTGAGTTCTGGATGGATCATGTAGTTTTCTTAGGACATGTAGTATCAGGCCAAGGTATTGAAGTGGAACCATAGAAGATTGAGCCAATAGTTAAATGGGAAGCACCTAAGACAGTCACTGAGGTTAGGAATTTCTTGGGGTTTGCTGGCTACTATAAGAGATTTCTTGAAGGATTTTCACTTATTGATGGCCCATTGACTAAACTACTTAGGAAGAGTACTGAATTTAAATGGACCAAAGCTTGTCAAAAGAGTTTTGATGAATTTAACCATACGTTGACTTTGATTCTAGTCCTGACTATTCCTTCGGATACATGAGGTTTTATTATTTATAGTGATGCGTCTTATTAGGGCTTAGGATGCATATTGATGCAATATGGAAAAGTTATTTCCTATGCATCTAGACAGTTGAGGACTTATGAGGTCAACTATCCTGTTCATGATTTAAAATTGATAGCCATTGTATTTGCATTAAAGATTTGACATCATTACCTATATGGGGAGACATTCCAAATATTTACATACCATAAGAGTTTAAAGTACTTACTCAGTCAAAAGGAGTTGAATATAAGGCAGAGGAGATGACTTGAACTTCTAAAAGACTATGATTGTAGGCCAATGTGGTGGCTAATGCATTAAGTAGGAAACCTCATAACAGTATTGCACATTTCAAACATCTATACTGCCTAATTTATTTCATTTAAGGGCATTGAACGTTGGATTTGATATGGGATAAAAAGGAGCACTTGTAGCAACTTTAAAAGTTAGACCAATGCTACATGATAGAATCAAAGAGGCTCGAAACAAGGATTCTAAGCTAAAAGAAATACTTGAGAAATTTAAGCAAAATTAGAGTATGGAATTTCAGTTATGCAATGGTACTTTGATGATAGGGGGGAAGAATTTGTGTACTAAATGTGAATAAACTAAGAAAAGAGATTCTTGAGGAAGCTTATATGGCACCTTATGCTATGCATCTTGGAACCACCAAGATGTACCACACACTAAGAACTCACTTTTAGTGGCCTAGGATGAAAAAATATAGGGTGGAATTTCCCTTTAACTATCTTACATGTCAACAGATCAAAATTGAACATTAGGCACCTATTGGTAAGATTCACCGTTTTACAATACCTATATGGAAATGGGAAAGAATCACTACAGATTTTTTTGTGGGTTTGCCTAGAACCCCAAAGGGAAATGATGTTCAATGGGTTATAATTGATAGATTGACCAAGTTAGCTCATTTTCCACCTATCAGATGAGGTAGTTCATTAGAGAAAATGGCCCAAAGATACATAGATGATATTATAAAACTTCACCATATGCCAGTATCAATTGTTTGTAATAGAGATCCATAATTCACTTCTAGATTCTGGATTAGTTTACAAAATGCTTTAGGCATCAAACTAAATTTTAGTATTGCATTTCATCTCCAGATAGATGGGCAATCTAAAAGAACTATACAAACTATTGAGGAGAGCTTAAGGGCTTGTATACTTGAATTTTAGGGATCATGGGATCAATACATTGTCCTAATTGAATTTACTTATAATAATCAGTATCATAGTAGTATTGGCATGGTACCATATGAAGCATTGTATGGTAGAAAGTGTAAGAATCCTTTATACTGGGATGAAGAAGGTGCTAGAATACTGAAAGGACTTAAGATAGTACAAGAAACTGTTGACAAAGTAAGAATTATAAAAAATAAGCTTAAAGCAGCCCACGATAGACAAAAGAGCTATGCAGATCAGCATAAATGAGAATGGAATATCAAGTTATAGAAACAGTTTTTCTTAGAGTTTCACCTTGGAAAGGGGTTATCATGTTTGGCAAAAAGGGCAAACTAAGCTCTAAATATACAGGCCCTTATGAAATCCTTAAAAGAATTGGACCCTTAGCATATAAATTGCCATTCTCTTTAGAATAGCCCAAATCCATGATGTATTCCATGTAAGCATGCTCAGAAAGTATCGATCACACTCATCACATGTATTACAAACTCAAGATATTTAAGTGTCTAATAATTTGAGTTATGTTAAAGAACCAATTGCTATTATTGGTTATCAAATTAAATAATTGAGAAATAAGGAGATAGCATTAGCATAAGTTCTTTAGTGAAACCATTCAGGAAAAGAAGCTACATGAGAATTAGAATAGCATATGGGTTAGAATTACCCCCCATTTATTCCCAAAATAAGGTAAAATTTTCAAGGATGAGATTTTTTTTTTTGGGGGGGGGGAGGGGAGAACTATAACATCCTAGATCTAAAACACCTTAACTTGGTCATGCATCTATCTACGAACATGGCATGTGTGATATGAATGTATATACACATGCATTTGCAATTGCTTTATGATAAATATTAGGCCATGATATGCCTAACTATGGATATACACATGAGGCACCTGGTATGAATATAACTAAGTAAATGCATGAATCTGAGGAGCTTTTCACTATGTCTTTGATATAAGGGTTGCATTTTTATTCTTTATAGTCTTCCAATATGACTATATATGGTGTTCAAGAGTGAGTTAACATAAGTAAATATGTTATGATTGCCATGGAGAATAATGTTTATTTTGGGGATTAAATCGATCAAAACTGCTTTAATATGCTAGTAAGAGATTTTTAATCAAAGATTATAAGTTAATTGAAGTGGAAAATGATTATGGAGATAAATTAGAAGATGGTTAAATGTGCTCTAGTCATAGCAATGAGAAGTTAGTATGTGAAGCACCTTAATTAGTATCCTTATTAAGTACTTAACGATGTGATGTTAAATCATATAGGATGTTTAATTAAGGCCTAAATGAGATAAATTAAGTGTTAATCAAGGGTTATGGGCTTGATTAGCATAAAAGAGAAGTTATGATTACAAGTGTAGGTAAAATCATGAATAAGTGGGATTTTGAAGAGTTAAGGGGGAAATGGGTGGTCATGTGATTTGCACATGACTAATTGATATATATAAACCATAAGGAAGAGATATTGATCAAGGGAAAAAAAATAGAGAGGAGAGAAAGAAAGGGGCTAAAACTTAACGAGAGGAGAAGAAGGACGAGAAAAGTTGAGTTCTCTTGAAATCGACACTTGAAATCAAAGGGTTTTTTTTGCTAGAAATCATCAAAGATGAGTTAGTTTTCATCTATTCTTAAGTTATCTACTTGATTTGGAGAAGAGATAGTTAGGGTTTGAAAGCGAGAGTTATGATAAAAGGTGATTTTGATGAAAATAGATGAAATAAACATCAGTTTAAGTGTTAATTAGTTACTATTATACTTTAATTTCAATAAGTTGAGAAAAGTACACCTAGGGTTCTTGGAAGGAGGTTCGGCCAACATGGAACTCCAAGGAAATGATGTTTTTTGATTTGAATTGATCAGTTTAATTAGTTGATTAAGCATTCTAAGGATGTTATCAACTATTGGTTTGAGAAGGATTGTGTTAAAATTGAAGTTATCATACTCATTTGGTTATAGAAGTTTGAGAAGCTTAAGAAATATTCATTAAATGGTAATATCTTGATGAATTTTAATGATGTTAATTGATGAGTAGTTGATTGAGTTAAGATTAACAAATTATTTAATAATTGTTAGAGAATACATGGAATTCTTAGGGAAGTCAAATACAAAGAGGAATAAAAAATGTCAAGCATTTAAGCCTTGCAAACCAAATGTTTGATTGAATACCTAAATGCATATTGAGGAGCTTGCTTATTCATATAGGTGAAAGGAACATAAGAGAAGGTGAAGAAGGAGGCTCTTCCAAGCCCTGAAACTATAATGATGTGTACTGTGAGTAAAAGCTTATGATGGTTATTTGTATGTGATGAATGTTTTGTTTGATATATCCATTATGATATTATTCTATATTTGATATCATGATTTGAAAGCTTTTGATGGTTATTTATATGTGATGAATATTTTGTTTTATATATTCGTTATGATATTATTCTGTACTTGATATCATGATCTAAAAAGAATATGATTTACCTGAAAAGAGGCAAGTTAAAGCAAAAAGGTATGTGTTTTTCTGAGTCCAATAAGCCTAATTTGTGAATGCCATTTTGTCATATTTTGCATCTAAGATAAAAGGAGGTTATGACTATCATTACTAACTTGTAAATCTAATCTGAATCTGGAGTTGCATGCTCATAAATCTATTATCTAGATGTGTGAGCTAAAAATCTGGATTTGAGTTGTATGCTCATAAATATGAAATCTAGAGCTACGTACTCAAAACATCTGATCTGAAAGCTGGCTAGTTAAATCTGTTATCTGATACCCCCGAAGCGACTTTGGTTTGACAAGTCATAACATAAATAATCTGACAATCATTTATATCATACTTCTAAAATATATCTGAATCTGATTCTGAGGCCAATAAGCCTAATTTGTGAACGCCATTTTGTCATATTTTGCATCTAAGATAAAAGGAGGTTATGACTGTCATTACCAACTTGTAAATCTAATCTGAATCTGGAGTTGCATGCTCATAAATCTATTATCTAGAGGTATAAGCTAAAAATCTGGATTTGAGTTGTATGCTCATAAATATGAAATCTAGAGCTACGTACTCAAAACATCTGATCTGAAAGCTGGCTAGTTAAATCTGTTATCTGATACCCCCGAAGCGATTTTGGTTTGACAAGTCATAACATAAATAATCTGACAATCATTTATATCATACTTCTAAAATATATCTCTGTAGCATCGTATTTTTATGCCTTGAATGATTGTGATTTGTATTTCTGTAGATGAGAATGACGTGATATTTGCATACTATTGCTATGAATGATTTGATGAATGGCTATTATTATATGATAATTGTTTATGTCGAGCATTGATGGCCCAAGGAGTTAGAGATGTTTGGAGTATTGGGAGTGCATTTGTGTTTTATTTAAGATTCTTATTATATGCTATGTTATTTCAAATAATCATTTATGATGGTTTTTATCCTCTGAGCGACATCTCATATAAAATTCTAATATTCTTCTAGATCTAGGAGGCATTAATAGTTAGAATTCCATCTGTTCAGACTATAGAAATGGAACAAAGGTTGGGATTAATTATGTCTGCATATGTCACCTCCTCAGTTTTGTATACATGTATTAAAGGAGCTTGTACTCAGCATGGTCCACCATATAAAAGATATATTTTTACTATGTGTTGTCATGTATTTGTATATGATTGTATGTAAAAGGCAAGAAATTTTATGATATTGGTTTCCACTACTCAGTACATGGTGTGACATTTATCTATGTTAATAACTTTGTATGATCTTTTACATAGGCACTATTTATCCCTGAATATACGGTATTAGGGTGTTACAAGTTGTATTAGTAAAGGTAATGAATATAATTAATCCAATCCTTGAATTAAGATACATTAGAAATAATAAACATTATCTCAACTTGAAGAAATATAAAAGTAAAAGTTGTACTTAAACAAAAGCAACAGGGATATTAAGATAAAAGACTTATAATATCAAATACTTTTAGTTTGGCTCCACTTATAAATGGATTGCTATTTTAGTAGAAATTCTACATCGAATTTCCTAATATCAAGTGACTTTTAGTCCAATTCAGAACTCACAGTCTTTTTTCGGTAACACCATAGCTAAATCATCTTACCTTTCTTATTCTTGGAGTTTCTCAAAGGAAGACGTAGCCTCCAAAAGTGATCAGGAATGATCTCTAACAAGTTTAAGAGTGTCTTATGGTTCGTGTTTCCTTCTATTTCGTCCAATCCATTCGACTTAATGGGATAATGGAAAGATCTCCTTTCTTTCTTAAACTTTTCCTTCTGTTGTCACTTTTATTTTAGAATCCTCCAAAGGTTTAGAGAAAGAAAAATTTCGGTTCATAAAAAGTTCTGCTCCTTCCTATAATATGGTAATGGAGTTCTCCCACTGTTAAGTCATTTTCCATCTTTCATGACCCAGAAAAAATCATGTCCTTATTTAGACTCTCTTGGAATCATATTATCCACCCTCACATGGAAAGACTAGCTATTGAAAATTATAAGAGGAGAAGGCTTACTAATCAACTTCACTATTATTCCTATATTATTAACATTTATTTTTACATATATATACATTATAAGTTGTATTGTGGTATTCTCGAACCTAGAAGTGTGAACCTAAGAGCGAAGTGGTTGAATAGAAAATGATGCTGACAACTATGATTACTGAGGTAACAAATGGTCTTTAAGGAATAAGCCATGTGAACTCATTGAGTTCAATAGAGATATAGTCCTGGGGAATAATACTTTGCTTGCTCCATTCAAAACCTCTACTCTTCATTCTTCCACCCAGAGTTGATGAAAATCAATCTCTATACCATATATGCTGTAAGTATAGATGTAAAAGTGTTTGAATAGATGCCCCTACCTTGAATACAGATGGTATTTAAGCTAAGGATGTTTAATAAAAGGGGCTACTAGACTTTTAATTCTTGGAAAGAATACTGATAGCCTCAAGTTCAATGAGATGTACCTAAAATGTTATAACTTGTTCCCAAGCATAGTTGAAATTTCCTTATAAGCTTCTTTTGTCCCTCCTTATCTATTTGCTAAGTTCGGTGATTCCTAATATGTAAGTATTTCATAATGCCAGGAGTGAATATACTTTTCATTTCACAAAAATAACTTAACCACCCCAAATTTTTAGATAATTCGACTATGCAAGTGTCAAGGTCTTAACAGATAACTTCCTAATAATTGTATCTGTGGGCATCGAAATTTTGAACCTGATGGTCGAAGTATAATGAATATTTACGTTCTGTTTCTCCTTAGTTAATTTCTTTAATTTTTATGATACTAAAACTAAAGATAATCCCATTAGGACAAAACCTTAGTCTTCTTATAAACCCTGATTCCCTTTAAAACTAAATGGGGAAGACTAGCTGGAGCCAAAACAATTAAAAAATCATACTTTGAATCAAGTGAAGTTTCTATCACTAATATCCTATATCTTTCTGTCAGATGAGGGAGTGTCCAAGAAGTGATCTAAGTGCAACAACAATGATTGCACCTTTCTTTTTTATCTAGTTAATTTTACAAGCACTTCACTATTCTCTCAGATAACGTGATAATTGAACTTTGTCTACATTTTCAATAAATATGTGTTACGTCTATTTCCTTTAGCAATTTTCAGTTCGATGACCAATTGTCCTAAGGAGGAGAGATTGAAATAACCTGAAAATAAAATTTCATAGATTTTCTGTAACACTCTATTTTTCAGTGTTTGAGATAGTAATTTATCGGTCTGTGAATAGTACTACCGGTCCAAGAATTGGTATTATTTAAGTCCAAAAAAATTACTATTTATGTTTTATATTTTATTTAATATTTTTGGAGCATGAATGCATACGTTTTGATGGGTAGAAAATAAGTTATGAATTTATTTGTGGAATCTAAATGATTATTGAATAGTAAAGTATATATGATATTTATAATAATTAGAAAATTTGAGGATTATTTTATGGAGTAATTATAATATTTTTAATGGAGAAAAATAATAATATGAGAGACATTAATTGATGAATTATTTTTATAGAGTAAATTTAAGAATTATGTAGAAATAAATGACAATTTGAAGAGAATTAATTGGAGAATATTTTTAGCCATTGGATTAGAAGACCATAGACCCAATCTTGACCCTCCAAATGTTATCACTTAAGCCATAACTATTTCTTTCTTTCTTCTTTTTCTTTCCTTGCCGATACATTCATCCCTCCCCTCTCCATTTTTATTTCTTCAATTTTCTACAATATAACTACTTAAATTTGCTCATAAGACTTGAACCAAATCACCTACTATTAAGATTAAAGCTTGTTTTGAGATTTGTGTTCATAAATACTCTTTCCTCTTTCAATTTTTGATTTTGAGAATTTGTGCTTTTAAGTGAAAATTTGGAGATTTTGTATGAATTGCTTGAATTGATGGATTTTCATGTTAAATGTGTTCTTAGGTGGGTTAAGAAGCTATTTTCGACCCTTTTTATTTTTCATCTATATCTAACCTCTTCATGAGATTGTAGCTCTACTTCTTGGCTTTCCAAAACATCCTCTTATGTCTAATTTAGATATTTGTAGCTCAACTTATGATTTTAATATCAAAATTGGTTTGTCATGGCATCTCACTTATATATCTGAATTGATTGCCCATTTTAACTACTAAGATGGTCAGATTATGTCTTGTTCTTCATGAGGTTGTAGCTTTACTTCTTAGATTTCCAAAACATTCTCTCATGTCTAATTTAGATATTTGTAGCTCAACTTATGATTTTAATATCAAAACTAATTCTATCATGGCATCCCACCTATATATCCAAATTGATTATCCATTTTGGCCACTAATATAGTGTCACGACCCTTTTCCATGGGCCGGATTAGCACTAGGGCCTGGAAATGCTTAAGGCCACCAAGGCCCGTAGTAAGCCTAATATCTGATTTAACACCTTAATCATGTGAAAATATTCTACAAGTTGGCCCATTATATTTTTAATGATTCAAACTATTACAAGACCTTATTTCATTCAACTCAATCGTTCCCATAAAATTTTACATACACTTAACATTATTATTACAATAATACAATCTTATCATAACTGCGGCTTTTCTACTACTGTACAATTATAAAGAATCCTAAATAATTCTATCTTATACATTTAAACAATCCTTACATAACCTTGAAAGAAAAGAAAGATAAAGCTCCAAATCCTACCAAATGATTCACAATCCCCTGAAACAAAATAAGGGATATGGGAGGGAAAGGGGTGAGTATAAAACTTAGTGAATAATAACATATAATACCAAACCCACACATTCACACAAATGATACTTAAGGCATTCTAAATGAACATTCTCCATTCACACAATGGCAATCAATCATCCACAAACAACTGCAACCATATGCGCATCAAGTGGTTGTTAGTCAGTGAAATCATCTTAACAGGACCATGCTCTCCTCAAGCATGCTTTAATATCCATCATATCACATCATGTGATTCCATGGTCCTATGACTTGTGCACCCAGGGAACCCACCCCCATTCGGGCAAAACCATAAACAGATAAAACATTTTTCGCAAAATAATTTTCTTTGTAAAAATATTTTTCCATGACACGTGTCATCATCCAGAGTGCACAAGGGGGGGCGCCACTCCCACCGCTTATGGCCCACTGACGGCATTCTCACCATGCCCGTGCTCTCAACCCAGGTGATTTACATCATTCCAACTCCCACACAACAACCACATATCATCATGTACAACCAATTATTCATAGCATTTATCATTGCACAACCATTCATCCACATACTAGGTATGCAAGAGTTTAGAAATAATAAGTATAAGGCATAAAATAAATTATGCTGTAATGAATTTGGTAAAGCATTATATATTATTACTCACCTAAAAGCAAGAAGTTGATTTCCACAGATCAACCAGGCTTTCACAACAGTTTATTAAGCTTTTTGAGCCTAATATCAAATTAACATTTCATATTCAGTCCTTTATTATTGTTTTATTCACAGTATCTATTTATACTCTATTTTCATCAAATGTTATTATTTATACTTTTAAAGTAAATCAATTATTATGGATTTATTTATTGCTTTAACGATTAAAGAAGTAATCCACTTAACTCCAATTATCAAAATCATTACCCAATTTACTTATTAAAATCATTTAATTAAATATTTCATATTTCTTTACACCTAATTAAATTTATCATTCACTTTAATAATTAGATGAAATCATTAATTTGCCACATTCTATTTATTATTTAATTTATATACATATATGCATATGTATTTAACTTCCTAGATCTTATTTAAAATAATATTTATCAGAATACTTTGACCACTTATGCCCCTTAATAACTTTAAACCTTATAAATTATTTGGCTAATTTGATTTATTTATTAAAAACATTATTTATTTATTTTACTAAGTTATTTCTTTATTTAATATCACAATTCATTGTTTACTACAATAGATTTTATTTCTAAGCAAATCTTTCTTTTCTATAAAAAAATTCTACAGCATCATCTTTGTAAATTAAACTGCTTGAATTTTTACACATCATAATGCACAGCCCTTCCATCGACAAACCCAATCAATTCCCATCCACCATTCTCATTATTTCTCAATTTATCAATATCAACATTTACTCTATTGGAATAATTTATCCATAATTAAATTACCTTAATTCCAAATGTATACCATTTACAATTTCTTATCATTCATTCAACAATTCTCATAAATTAATTAATTTTACCATTAATTTAGAATTTTCAGAATTATAATTTTACTAACAATTCTCAAATATAACTTATACCGATAAAAAATCAGACTTTGGATTCGGTTTCAGTGCACGAAATGCAATGTTCTGCCCTCTATGTGTTTCGCCGAAATCTTGCTGGCCGGTGACCAGACCGCCGTATACGCCGCCGTCTACGGTGGCCGGGAAATCGATCGTTACCAGAATTTCGCAAAGCCTATACCTAAATGTTCAAAATTCTATGGGGAACTCGATTGTGGCCTTAGTTTTGCAAGACACTGCTTCAGTTGGCCGGAATCGAGCTCGACAGCTCTGCCCCTCCACCGCACTTGGTGGTTTCGTTCTACTTGCCCCATCGCCGAAACTAATGGAGGGGAAACACTCGCGTGGCCAAGGGAAGTCGAACGGTGACCTCCTCTCTCACTGTCTTCACCGTTAATGGCCGGAATCGTCGAAACTCGCATCGCCAAGTCGCAGGAGCTCCAGTCGCGATCTCTCCCATCACCGACTTCAGCTTCACGATCCAAGACCACCACTGAGTTGCTCTCGTCGAGCTCGTGCCTTGGTTATGTTTGATCGTCGCAGGCGATGGCCGGAAGTGATGGCTGAGGAAGAAATTGCACTCTACGACGGAGAGGGAGAGGGGAGTCGCGCGCGAGAGAGAGAGAGATGGGGAGGAAAAGAATTTATTATTATTATTATTATTATTATTATTATTATTATTATTATTATTATTAAATTTTTTAAATGGTTTCGGTTCGATTTGAATCGATTCGCCCACTTTATCAACTCAGTCTGATTTTTCATTAATTTCGAGATTTTCAATCGAGTTTAACTATTTGAATTTGACTTCTTAAATTCGATTTGTATAACACGAAATTATCTTTCATTAGCTAAAATTTATAATTAAATTTTAAATCTAAATTTTATAAAAATAAATTAACGGGTTATTTCATTATATTACTAATATTATTGTTTACAACTTTACATATTGATTCTCATATATAGTTGAAAACTTTAAACAATTTATTTTTAAATTCTATGTAAAAAATTACATGCTATTAATAAAATTTCAATTTAATTTCATCAAATAAAAATAATTAATGTGGAGATTAAAATCATATATTATATTGTCTCTGTACAGAGTAAATCTTGATTTATAAAATTAATATTATAGCATCACTAAATTATAGAATATTTACAGTAATTTTTTATAATTAATTAATAATAAAATCATATTTTTTTATTAAAAGAAAAAAGAAAAAATATTTTTTTTTCATATTATAAAATTTCGTTATATATATAAAGTTTAATATTAAATAATTTAAATAAAAATTTATATTTTAATATTATATAAATAATAAAATTGACCTAGTAAAGCAACACACCACGTCATAAAAAAAATTAGTAATTTTAAGGGTATGGTTACCAGCATATTAGAAAATCCCCTCATTCGACTACAGAAACATAGGTAAAAGGTTTCCATCTTTAACAGTTATTTACCACTCCCTATCTCTCTAGGTTCCAGGGTTTTGTTTGGAAGGTAAGAAAATTTTGGGAAAAGAAGAATGTTGGAGTCTGAGTTTGATTTGTAACTTTGATTGAAATAAAAAAAAAAATTATCTACGTAATTTGTTACTGATTTTCTTTAATTATGTATGGTTCTAATTATTTTCGTCTTCTTCTTATATAAATCTGTTTTGCCTTTTGTGCAGCTTTCAGGATTATTTTCTTCTTAACTCCTTTATCTCTGTTTTAAATCATGAAATTCCGGTATGCCATGGTTTGTTCGTCGAATCAGAATCGGAGCATGGAGGCTCACTCTCTGCTCAAGAGACAAGGCTTTGATGTGGCCTCCTACGGGACAGGGGCTCATGTTAAGCTCCCTGGACCATCACTCAGAGAACCGAACGTCTACGATTTCGGAACCCCTTACAAGCAAATGTTCGACGACCTCAGGCGCAAAGACCCTGACCTGTATTGTCTTTCATCTTATTTGCACATTCTTTTTTTCTTTTCCTTTTTTTTTTCTTAGCTGTGTTTGGTTGCCCAGAAAAGTTGGGGAAGGATAAGTGTTAGAAAAAAGAAAAAAAGTGTTTCTCTTTGTTAATTGACTTCAGTTTCTTGGGCAAATATAGTGATAAAAATTTGCGATTTGATTTCCATTTTGATATTGCTTTGAATTTTTTAAACTGGGGAACTCGGTTCAAGTTAACCATTATTTATGGATGCGTAATTGCAGTTACAAGCGTAATGGCATACTTCCGATGCTGAAAAGGAATTCCTCTGTAAAATTGGCACCTCAACGTTGGCAAGACAATGCAGCTGATGGGTCATTTGATATAGTCTTCACATTTGAAGAGAAAGTTTTCGATATGGTTGTTGAGGGTATCAGCATCTTCCTTTTCCATATTTATTGTTTGCGTCATCTCAATTAATTTTATAGTATTTATTAATTGTTGTAGATTATGCACAAAATTGATGAATGATCTGGTAAGCAATTGCTGTTGGATGAGTCATGGGAATCCTTTGAACATCCAAGTAGGCTATGGCAATACTAAAAATTGTTGAAAACCTTCAACCAGCATCAGCAGACAGTAGAAAAGGAGAAGAAATTCATGATAATAGAAAAGAAAAGCATTTGATTTGTAAGCTTGTAAGCTTTCTATGTCTTTCTCCGACTTTTGATGATCCTCCTATAGGCATATCTTTGAAGTCAATGAGCGAAGGGCTTGATCTTGTGATATCAATATCTGATGCACGTGAATTCTCACAATAGAGCAATCTGCAGCTGTCAATAATCTTGTAATCACCGAACTTATTGTTAGAATCATTCTACAGTTAGTACTTAATTAATCAATCCTTTTTAAAAGGGGTGAAAGAGTAAAAGCTTGTCTTGGAGTTCAGTTTTGTCTTGTATGTCCAATCTAAACAGAGTAGAGGGTTTTTCCTATATGTAACACGGCGACCTAGGGATTAATGTATCGAATTACTCTTATTGTTGGAATGGAAGATTATTGACAGTTTGCTCCTTTGAAACATAGCCATGGAATTTTTTATTCAAGCCTGAGGTTTTATTCTTATTATCCTAAACTGAGTTTAAGTGTTATTAAAATCTGCTATCTTGTTGTTCCAATGGATTTATTATTCAACTAATTGATATTTCCTTGAAATTTCAAAGTTGTGTTTGTTTGCTTGCAGTGTTTTAGACACTATCAATACACACCTGTAAAAGCACCAACACTATAATCTTAAATGTATGTTCACGTCGTACACTTGTCTGACACCTTCTTGACATGACATGACATGTTCCTGATGCACGTGTGATGCTGGTTTTGTTAGAATAGGCATGTTGATGTATTTGTGTCGTGTTTGTATGTGCTTCATAGGTGGGTACATATGAACATTAATATTGAGCAACTTTCTTTTAAGATAGTTTTCTTATGTTTATTGTATTTGCTTAAGCCAGTTATTTGGAAAAAGATTATGTGCAATGTTGAGTAAAAGATTTGATGAAACTTGAGACAATAGTGGACACATTTAAAATCTTAGTGAATAAGCTTATAATTGTAACACTATTCTAATTGGCATTGGGCTGTATAGGTTTTTTTCCTGATCTTTCTTCTTTGTTGAATGAGGTTCTTGGTGTAGAGAACTCTAGCCATGAAACCTTTCTTAACTCCGGTTTGAGTCATCTTAGGTCTATAGGTTATCTTCTTTGCAAACAAAGTACTTGCAAATTTGGCAATTGTCTCTTGCCAGTAATTGATAAATTATCAAATAAGAACATGATTACTATAAAACCAACACTCAGAAAGAAAAAAAAAAGAAGCACCTTGATGTTTATGTTTCTGTTTTATTCAATTGTCTGTTTGGCTTCAAAAACAGTCTGCATGCATAAGGCCTTGAGAGTTTCTTGCCTGTTTCTTTTTTTCCTAGAAAATTTTCATATGTGGTCTTTATGCAGTTTACCAAGTAAATATGTGCATGAACTCACAAATGCATGAAATACTATGGCCAAGGTGGAAGATTTTACTCTCTATTCAGAATAAAATTCTTCCAAAAGCTGAAGGTTCTCGTCGTATGATTTGTCCCGCTTGATTTTGTGCATGGTATAATTCTAAGTGAAGTAATTTCTGTAGTTTTGTAATTGAATGATTGAATATATTCTATGTGTTCAAATATTTTAAAGCTCAAATGGTTTTTAACATAATTATCTGAGCCGCAGTAGCTGTATACTGATATTTAGCAACTGGAGAGGAATCTCTCCTGAGTTATTCTCAAACCAAAAGAAACAATGAGTTGTCTCCACAGAGCTCAGAGCAGCAAGAGAAATGATTAATCTCTAATATTATAATTTTGATACTCTGAAATTTCAATAGATGTTGGTTTGCTTGTTTGATAAATCATGGTGAAAATATGCAGATCTGCATAGCCGGGATCATGCTCTAATGAAAACTGTGCTGGTGATCAACTTGGAAGTAAAAGATAACCATGAAGAGGCAGCTATAGGAGCACGACTTACTCTAGACCTGTGCCAAGAGGTAGGATTATTACTTCGGAGAGGTGGCAACTTTGTCTGATGTGTTATTGTTTGATAGATTTGGATGGATATCTAATTGTGATGTACAGATCGATGCAGTAGATTCATGGGAGGATTTGATCGATGAGATCATAACTGCATTTGAGACTAAACACAGACGGAAGCTCTTATACAGTATCTCCTTCTATTGAAGATGTCTCAGATTTAGCTAACCTTTATATTAGTGTTCATGTAAACAAATCTGTAAAGTTATCAAATTTTGTTGTGCCATAATTTTAAGAATTTTGCTTCATTCTCAGTAGTTGGGATTGTGAAGTTCTAATTTCTCCATTCTGGATGTTCTTCCACAACGTTACTTTGGCTGATAATGAGAAGGTTGATGAACTATTTTTATTTTTAAAAGTATTAAGGTGACACTCTTTCTATAACCCGGAGGTGAAGTTATCAGTTTGAGATTATCCCTAAACCCAAGAAGAAGGCGAGCTCTAAAAGTTTATCTATCAGTTACTTTTCAGTTCCTAAATTATTATTTTTCAGTCCCTAAATTTATATTTTTATTTTATATTTTTTGAAAAGTTGAATAAAATAGTTTTAATAAAACAAAAATTAAGTCATACTAAAGCAAAATTCAAAACATCATAAAGATTTGTCAAATTAATAGGTGGTTTGAGAACCTTATGAATTAATATTTTATAATTATTGTACCATCTATTTATAAATCTATAAATATATATAATCATGAAGTAAAAAATAATTTTAAAATAACGAAATAAATATATATAATCATGAAGTAAAAAATAGTTTCAAAATAATGATATGACGCTCTGTATATTTTAGCAATTTAATTTTCTATGTTTTAGAAATTTTTGAACTTTAAATTTCAAGGTTTTTTCTTTCATTTAAATTGTAAAGTTTATCTTAATTTTTGTTTCTCACAACTTAATCATATCTTTTATAATATCTAATTTCTAACTAATCAATATTTAAGAGATTTTTCTTATACCATATTCATATTTATTTCTATAAAAGGTTATTTTTTCACTTCTCTTACGGTCACAAGAGCCACATTTCATGAGCAACGTGCAATGCTACAAGAGGCAGCTTAGTCAATCACCAAGCAGGTACCATTAGAAATTACGGTCTAGATTTGAAAGAGTTTTTAACTCTATGGTTATGTTATTAAGCAATGAGATTTTAATTTTGAATTGTTTTCGTATAAATTATTTATCACTATCTTAATTTTATGACATTGTGTTGTTAATTTATAGTGGTTCTATTTTAGCATTGTGTAGATAAATTTACTAATCTTATGATCAAAGATGAAAAGATTGAAAATTGCTACCGTGTTAAGTTGAAGGATATCTGCAAAGATAAGCTTAAGAAGGGGTCTTGGTATCTATATTGAGAGAAGACAACAAAATTGAACCATGTACCATATTTTTACTGTATTAAATGATTTGAGGAATTGTATGGTACAAGATGAAGGATTCCTTTATGTTGGTCAAAGTTGAGTGAGGACAAGATTATTGGTCTAGATTTAATTTGTGATACAGAGGATAAAGTTAGAATAATTAGAAATAGATTGAAAGCGACTTTAGATCGTTAGAAGTCATATGTTAACCTGAAAAGCAAAGATATAGAGTATGCAATGAGCGATAAGGTATTACTTAAGGTATCTTCGAGGAAGAAAGTGTTAGATTTGAAAAGAAGGGTTGGCTTAGTCTTAAGTTCATTGGTTCATACAAGATCATCGAGTGTGTAGGTCCATTAATCTATAGACTAGCTTACTACTAAACCTGGATAGTACATAATATTTTTCATGTATCTATGTGAAATATCTCATAATTTTATTTTTTAAAACTTTTGGATTTTATTTAAATCAAAAATCTAAATTTTTGACTGCATGAGCTGCAAACGCCAAACAATTTTAATTCAAATTCAACGTTGCAAGTTGAGCTCAAGCCCGAAGCATATTATTGAAACTCGTAATTGAGAATATAATAAACTTATTAAGAATTTATTACTATTTAAATTAATATCCTATAAATTTATTTAACACAATTAAATGTAAGTATATTTTGATTGTTAGCCAAATCGACTCCTAAGTGAAAACCATAAGACTTAGTTAGAAACTCATAAGAATAAGAGAAAACCAATTAAAATCAAACAAACCCATTATTTAAATCAAACCGGACTTTAATCAGATCGAAATCACTCTGGAAAACCCAATAAGATTGTGAAATTGTTGTTTTGGCCAAAACCTTCTTCCCTTCTCCCCCGTTCCCAGCGGCAACACCTCTCTCTCTCTCTCTCTCTCTCTCTCTCTTTGATTCTGGATTGCCACATTAAACCAACCAACGGCGACACCATCCTTCCCGGCCTTAGTCTCATCGGTGTTTCTTTCTCTCTCGCTTTGTCTCTATTTTTGGCGAGTGTAAGAATCGCGAACGAGTCTCGACTCTACTTCGATCGACACGGTCACGTCTTCAGTTCCTTTCTCACCGCTCACTCCCTTTCTGTTTTGACTGGCATAGCAATAGTAAGAAACGCGATCAGGAAATTGCGTCACAATTTCTTCTTCTAATTCCGGCAAAGCCAAGCTCTTTCGGCAGGAGCTTTCAGTCCAGTAAGGCTCTACAACACCTCCTGCTTCACCTTGAATTTATTTCTTTTTTGATTCTATGATTCTTGTAGTGAGTGGGAGGATTTTGAGTTTTAGATTTTAAAGATATGAAAATTTCTAAATCCCAACTTAATTAGCTGTGATTGATAAAAATAAATCAAAGAATTGAATTCCTCATAAGATTTTGAACATTTTGATATATAGGATGTTTGATCTCGAGTAAGGGCTTAACTCCGGCCACCATGCATGGCGGCTGTTCTAGCGGCCCGACGGTGTTCCGATGAGACTCCGGCAAGCCATGAAGCACATATCTTCTCTTTGATCTACTGGTCATAAGCATGCAGATAGAACTCTAATAGGTAAACGCTCAAGTCTTGAATTAATTAGATTTCAGTTATAGAGTTTAATTTCTAATTTCTTAGGCTGTCAACCGGTAACAAATGAGAATTTAATTTCGTATTTAGAATACATGAAGAATTGAGGTTATTATAACTCAAATCAAGGATATCTAAATCTCGATCATGAAATCTTGAACATAAAAGTTCAGCTGGGAAAATGCAATAGTTGTATTTAAGCTAGAAAATAATTCGTTTGGATTATAATATAGTTTATAAGCTCGATTGTCAAGGAAAATAACATTATTATAGCAAGTAATGTTGTAACCGAAACATATGGTTGTAATATTTATGAGTGAATATATGTACCAGACTGTTTTTCAGTATTGTTAATAGTGATTTA
Source organism: Jatropha podagrica (assembly GCA_947857235.1). Taxonomy (NCBI): domain Eukaryota; kingdom Viridiplantae; phylum Streptophyta; class Magnoliopsida; order Malpighiales; family Euphorbiaceae; genus Jatropha; species Jatropha podagrica. Next base: position 11,171 of record CANUEP010151813.1, on the reverse strand, counting down.
CCAGTCTGTGAATAGTACCATTAATCCGGGACTTGATATTATTTCGTTTCGGAAAAATTACTAAGTGTGTCTAATATTTTGTTTAATATTTTTGGAACATGTTTGCATGATTTAGGTGAATAGAAAATATTTCATGAATATTTTTGGAAAATTGCAGCAACTAATGAATATTATTTTTTTTAGTGTAGTAGATTAAGGAATAAATGAGAAATTATTTTTGTGGAGTTAATTTAATTAATTTATGGAGTTAAATAATATTTGAAAGAGAATTATTTGAGAAATATTTAGGGTCATTGGATGAGATTACCTAGGACTTGATCATAGCCATTCATTTGGCATAAAATGATGAAGCAAAGTTTGACTTTGTCACTTAAGAATTACCACTCATCAAGAGGCACTTTCTCTTTCTTCTTCTTTATCCTTCATTTTCTTTCATTTCTCTACTTCAAAACCTCACCAAATCACTTAGTTTAAGCCTTAAAATAGCAAGTAAACACCAAGACTCAAGCTTAGAAATAAGAGTTTGAAGATTTAAGTTGAGGAATTTGAGTTCCTACCAAGAACAAGTAAGTAGTGATTTTTGATTCTAAGAATTTAATTAGGAAATGCAGAACATTTACATGTTAGATTATGCTTTAAATCATGCTCCTTTCTTTTCCTTTGTTAAATTTTGAGTTTAATGAGAATTTTTCCTACTTGAAGAGTTTGGTGAACCCTCTCTCAAAGGAAAGGAAAAATCTTAAGAGAAAAGCTTTATAAGCTCCTTTAAGCTTCATTATAAGGTTAGTGCAATAATATTTTCCTTCTCCTTTCATTTCTTAAGTTTTCAATTTTTTAGGTTTTTGATTGAATTTTGGAAATTTTGTATGTTTTGGTTAAATTGATGAATTTTGATGTTAGAGGTGTTCTTAGGTGGGACTAGAAGTCATTTTTCAACCCTTTTATAATTTCCATTTGTTTCCGACTTCCTCATGAAAGTTGTATCTCTATTTCTCAGCTTTCGAAAACATCCTCTTATGTTCAATTCCAATACTTGTAGCTTAACTTATGATTTAAATACCAAAACTGGTTCTGTTATGTGTCTCACTTGTATATTCGAATTGATTGTCCCTTTTGGCCACTAAAATGGCAAGATAATATCTTTCTATCAATTTGAATACCTATAGCTCAATTTATGATTTTATTACCAAAACTGATTCTATCATGGCAGCCCACTAGTATGTCCGAATTGTTGCTTATCTTTGACTCCTAAAATGATAAAATTAGGTTTTGATCCCTTCATGATATTTGTTTCTAGATATCTTAAAAAATCACTAGATATGGATTTATCAAAATTGAGTGCTCGAATAAGTAGGAATTCAATAAATATGGAGTTGGATGTGTTAAATCAGGACTAGGTTGTTGGTCTGTGTTCTTAGCTTATTTTCAGTATCTTAGATGTTGATCTGGACTGTGGTCTCTTCATGACATTTGTAGAATTTTGTCTTAGATTTCCAAAGAATTAAATTTTACTCAATTTGGAGACCTTAAACTTCAGTTATACCATGAAACCCAGCAAAGGTCAAGTTTATGAAAATGCTGAAAATTTCTTGATTTAAGTACTTTTTATACTATATTAAGTATATATATATATATATATATATATATATATATATATATATATATGTATATATATATATATATATGTATATATTGAATATGTCCATTTGAATTTATTAGGTTTGAATAAAAAAGAGAATGTGGTAATTTTTATAAGTTGTAAGTTAAGGAAATTTGAAATTATAAGAACTAAGTTAAGAAATATTTTGCTAAGGAAACATGTTCAAGAAATAAGACTATTTGTAAAGGAAATGACTCATTTTGGCTCAAGTATGTATGGTTGAAATGTACTAAAATGAAGTTATTCTAGTTATTAAGCATGCTCGGCTTTAATGTCATTCTGTTATGTGATGAGCTATGATCATATGCTAGGCTTGGATGTCATTCTGGTAAGCGGACGCGCTTACATTCTGGTGGTGCTTTCACAGACCACATTCTAGTGGCGCTTCCACAGGCCACATTCTGGTGGTGCTTCCATAGACCACAATCTGTTTGGACATTTATATGACTGAATCTGATTATATTTCTTCCAGAATGGATATGAGCTTAAACTAAAAATAATTCTATTCTGTTATGAAGGAAAAGGAAATGTATTTATGAATATGAAATTTCTCTTACTTTTGTTAAATCTTAAACTTATTTTTATGAACTAGCCCCATTATGCTTTTCAAATATTTTAACTTAAATGGCACGTCTTCGATACATAATATATATGTGACTCGTATATTCTTTAAAATTGTACTTGAGACTTATGCCTCGACAATTCTTTCTTTTTTTACTCGATATTTTTTTAGCACAACGGAGTCTTCCACTCAGCGTGTTGATTTTCATCAGAGAAGAAATTTTATTTTGAGTAGAACATGTAGTAGGATGTAAATTATGGTATATATAAATTATTGTAAAACATTGAGGTTGTAAATATTGAATTGTAAACATTGAAGTGAATGATCAATACCAATTGTTCTATGAATTGATGATACTATATTAAGATAGAATCCATGATGAATGTCATGATTATATAGAAGTGCTACGTAATTTGTTGTTCTTATTTAGAGTTTTGGGACTTGGAGGAATGAATATTGGAAGTGCTTTGGTTTCTTTATATGGCAAGTCGATTTTTAGGGGAAACTCTTGTGAATTTTTTGTAGGAATTTCCCTAGGCTTTTATTTACTTATTTAAAAAAAATTATTAAAATACTACTTGCCTCCTTACGAAAACACAGTCATTTCTAATATATGATTTAGACTTTTAAGTAGGTAAAGACGGTACTCCGGCACCGAATGTGATATTCGTCGTCTGGTCCTCCGGGATTGGGCGGTGGGTGTTACAAATTTAACATCTTCTTCATAAAATTTCATAAACTTACAACTTTTAAAAATTACCATATTCTCCCTTTTTTCATACTTAATAAGTTTCAAGTGGACACATTCAAAACATATATACTTAATATAGTATAAAAGCACTTAAATCAAGTTTTTAAGGAATGAAAACATGCCTTACCACCTTAGGGTGGTTCGGCCTCTTTGGGTCATCAAAAGGGAAGGAGTTTCCCTTCAATCAAACACCATATTTCAAGTTAAATATACTTAGTTAGAACATTTAAAACCTTTACTTACACACATTTAGTCTTATAAACTTAATTTTACACATTTCAAGCTTTCTTCAAGTCTTGAAAAATTCTCAAACATCAATATTCAAGAAAGAGGTTTTAACCATAATTAAATTGCTTATTAACAAACTCATTTCAGTTAAAATCAAACATAGAAATCAAAGAAAACTTAGTGTCCTTCACCAACCATAGGTTCAACCACTCTTATAAATGAAAGGGAAAATGCTTTCTTTTCAAAATAACCACACTTACTTGAAGAAATACCATTCAAAGACACATTAACATCAAAGGAAATCAAAAGCAAGAACAAAACAAAAAGGTCTTCCTCTTAGGTAGGTTCGGCCAATCATGAAGAAAGGAGAAAGAAATGTTCTTCTTCCCATTCAAGCATTTCATCATGCTTAGAAAACATGGAAAATCATATAAAAACTACCAATTAAGCAATTCCCTAATAAAATTACAAAGAACTCAAAATTCATTCGAAACCTAAAAATTTAAAACTTAAAGAAAATGAAAGGGAAAGTATAACATTATTGCACTAACCTTCAAAACAAGCTTTAATAAGCTTGGAAAGCCTCACTCCTTGGCCTTCTCCTTCCCCTTGGATGATGGTTCTCCGACCTCTTCAAAGTAGAAAAATCAACATAAGAATGAAGAAATGACACAAAGAGAAGATGGAGCATGATTTAATGGATCAATTACATGTCTAAACCATGAATTCTACTTATTAATTCACAAATTCATAAATTCACAACTTACTTAATTAGGTAGTAAGTTGACTTCTTAGTTTTATGCTAAATGAATGGCTACAATCAAGTCTCTAGTATTCTCATCCATGGGCTCTAATTATTCATAAAATAATTCTTCTCTAATTATTATTTAACTACACCAATTAATTAAATTAATTCCATGAAAATAATTCCTCAATTATTCCTTAACATACTACACTAGAAAATACTATTCATTAAATACCTTAATTCTCCAAAAATATTCATGAAATATTTTCTATCCACCTAAATCATGCAAACATGCTCCAAAAATATTAAATAAAATATTAGATATGCATAGTAATTTTTTTGGAACAAAATAATACCATGTCCCGAATGATGGTACTATTCACAGATCGATAAATTACTATTACCGACACTGAAAAATGACATTGAAAATGGACTGTTACATTGTATTTCTTTTGTGGAAAGGTGCTTGGAATGTTAGATTCATGGAGACCTAAGTCACATCTCACCTTCAGAATTGCTGACAGCAATTTTCACAATTATACAAAATCGCAACAAATAATAAAGAGTGAGTATAGTATCGTCCCATGAAGATTGTACACCAAGTACCAAAATTATTTTAATCTACTATTATTTAAACGATAATAAAGAGGATATTTTTAGAACTAAAGTCAAATAGAATAAAACAGTGGAAAAGAATTCAAATAAGAATATTTGATGAAAAGAAATCAATGTTTAAAAGCTACTAAGGATATTGACTTCACTTAACTCTACCCAATTTGTTCTATTAGTTTGCCAATCTATTTTAATTTTTCAAGTAGGGGAAACAACCCTAGAATCACTAATAAGCTCTCCCGATATATTGTTAACTATTTTAATCCCGTTTAATTACCTATCTCCCAATAGCGCAACCAAACATGAATTAAATCATTCAATTTTATGTTTTGTTTAAGAATTCATAACCTAAGATCATTAAATTATGAAAACCCCCCATGAGTCAAACCATATAGCTTCCACATCAAGTTATTATTCTCATGTAATTTATTACCCTTTTCTTATCAAAAACCCTTCTTCTGATAGTGATTAATGAAATAAATCAATTCAGGGGAGACTCTACCTGGAAGTATTAAGTTCGATAATAAATTATAACTTTAAAAAAAGAAAAGAAAATCTAATATCATAAATTGGAGTAGAAGTTAAGCTACATGAACTCCCTAGTATGAGAGTTTAGTTCGACATAGTGATTAAATCAAACTCAATTAAATCTGAAATTAATTCCATAAACAATAAGAATTAATGGAAATAAAACAAGATTAAGAGTTTAAAGATAAAAACTAGTCAAACAATAACGTAGACGACTCTCTTGATTCTTTACACAACTTGATTACTTGAAATCTTACAAAGAGAGAAAAACCAAGGAAAGATTAGAACAAAGAATTTAGATCTAAGATTCGATGATCCAACGATAACCTAATTGCTGTAGTTATCTCTATTTATATAGACCTCATAGGGTTTCTTCGAATCCGAGTAGAAAACTGATTTTGAGTTGGATTTCTTTCTGATTAGGAGTCTCCTTTCATTAGATTGGGCTTGAGTAATGCTAAGGTGACTCCTTTTATTATTCTCATGGAGAGCCATGCATAGGCCACCCCCATGTTTCAAATCTTCACGGGCTAAATAGTTAAATTCAGCCTAGTTGAGTTTCCAATAGCTGCCACGATCGTGGCGTATACATGACCTACCCGTGTACTTCACTAACTTGGCCATATTGAGCTTTAAACTTCAAATTTCAACTCCAACATTCTTTGATGCAATTTTTGGCTATTTTTCTGCTAAAAACCCTTCAAATCAAGCTTATCAATAATCAAGGGAATTTAATTAAAAAATATAAATAAATCTAAGTAAAAACTAATCAAAGTAATTAAAATTACTAAAATTCCTAATAAAAAGTTAGCTAAAAATATTATAAAAATATGACCTATCAAAATTCCCCAAACTTAAACCATTGTTTGTCCTCAAACAATAAAACTAAACAAAATAAAACTAGCTTAAAATGGTTGGAGATAATTGTTCACATTCTAAAAAATATCAAAAATCTGTTTACATGAAAATAAATCCAATGTTTTCTATGCTAGCCGTATTTTTGTAAAATTTCAAACTTTTAACAAAACACATTTCCTAGTATGAATATAAATTAACAAAACTTCAACACCAATGATTGATTAAACTATGATAGATAAAATATGAATTTTCACAAAAATTATTAACCTTTCAATAATAGATGAGGAGTTTAAATTCAACATTCCCATAGGCAAAATTAGTTATCCCTTCTCCACAATTTTAAGTGCTACACCATTATGAAGATCAAAAGGTCTTTTACTAGGGTTGTAATGGGGTTTGTAGGATTGATTTAGGTTAAGACAAAGAAAATGCAAATAGGAGAACAAAAAGTGCAAAAAGTGTAAAATATCAAGACTTTAATTCTATTAGAACATGTACCTTTATTTACAACAGGAGATTATTTTGAAGTTTTTGACTAGTTTATTTTTAGAGATACTGTGGGAAATTCTCTTCATAATTCTTGAATAATCTCTTCCTTGCTTTAAGAATGATTTCTCCAAACTTGAATTTTTGATTAATTTCTTTTCGAGGTGCTTCTCTTTGAATTTTTCTAATTTTTCTACTTGTTAGTGTTTGAATGAACAATTTCTCCCTTTTTATTTTCTTGCTATGTTCCTATAAAATCAAATATTTCAACTATACATTATCGCACTTTGGGTAAATGTAACACCCGCCGCCCAATCCCAGAGGACCAAACGATAAATGCGACATTCAATGTCGGAGCACCGTATTATCTTACTTAATAATCTAAATCATATATTTGATGTGGCCAAGTTGTCAAAGGAGGCAAGTAAGAAATTTTTTTTAAGTAAAAGTTTTAGGAAATTCCTACGAAAAATTCACAATAGTTTCCCCCAAAAATTCAACTTGCCACACAAAGAAAACAAAAGCACTTCCAATATTTATTCCTCCAAACCCCAAAACTCCAAACAATACAATCAATTGCGCAACACTTCTAAATTTGCACATCAATTCATCATATTATATTTTCATTCATTCAGGAAATAACTATTATTAACCAAAAGATAATTACTATTAACCAATCACTTTTATTTCACATAAAAATATTATGTCTTAATAAACCACAAATCTCATTAATTTACAACTTAATATATACAATCTCTTATAATGTTACTATACATGCCACAATATATCCTAATACATATTCTACCCAAAATAGATTTTCTCCTTTGATGCTTCGCCTTTGGTCACTAGGTACACCCACTGCTCAAAACATGCACGTGATAGAAATCATCGTGTTAACTATATCACTCAGTGGTACTAAATCATTTATTTATAAATCATAAAGATTCCCTAAGCAACAAACTTAAAATATCATTTAAAATCTTTAAAGCAGACATAAAAATTTCGAAAACATAGAAATTGAATGAAAATACTCCGAAAGTCATAAATAATTTCATTCCTAAAAATAAATTCATAACTTGACCAATATAAATAAAATTCTGTAAATACAAATATTTTCCCATTTTTCTTTTTACAACAGAACAAAATTATTCTTAATTAAGGGCTCATACGTATTTTGGAAGAAATATAACCAGATTCAGTTACGTAAATATTATAACAGAAATTTGGCCTGTGAAAGCACCACCAGAAAATAAACGTGTCCGCTTATATAGAATGACATACAGAGCCTAGCATATGATCATAACTTATAATATAACAAAATGGCATCAAAGCCGAGCATCCTTAATAACCGGAATAAACTTCATCTTAGTACATTTCAACCATACATACTTGAGCCAAAGCAAATCATTTTCTTTACAAATAGTCTTATTTCTTATACACAATTTCCTTAGCAAACTATCTCTTAACTTAGTACTTATTATTTCAAAATTCCTTAACTTATAACTTGTGAAATTCAACAAAACCCACTCATATTTCAAACAAAAACCTTACTTTCATAATGCCTCCATATAAATAGCTTAAAATACTTAAAGTTAACATTTAGAGAAAACAAAAACATGCCTTACCACCTTAGAGTGGTTCGGCCCCTTTAGGTCAACAAAGAGGAAGAAGTTTTCCCTTTCTCAAACCTCCACATTTCAAGTTAAATTACTTAATTAAGACATTGAAAACCTTTACTAACGCACATTTAGCCTTACAAATTCATTTTTACTCATCTAAAGCCTTCTTTAAGTCTCGTAAAATACTTGAACATTAGAATTCAGGGTAGTGATTTAAACTACCTTTAAAACACCTAACAATTTACTCATTTAAGTTAAAATTCACATGAAAAACAAAGAAAACCCAAGGCCCTTTCACCAATGCTAGGTTCGACCTCTCCCTCAAATGAAAGGGGAAAATATTTTATTTTAAATTAACCACATTTTCTCAAAGACAACCCCACTCAAAACCATACTAAAATCAAAGAACACAAAAGCATGAAGCAAAAGCTCATGCCCTTCCTCCTAAGGAGGTTCAACCAAGTGAAGGGGAAAGAGAAGGGGATGTTCCTCTTCTCATTCAAGCATTTCATTATGCTTAGAAAACATGGAAAATCATATAAAAATAATCAATTAAGCAATTTCCCAACAAAATCACAAATTCTTCAAAAACCATTCAAAACCTAAAAATTAGAAACTTAAAGAAAATGAAAGGGGATTGAAAGTATTATTGCACTAACCTCTAAAACAAGCTTAGTTAAGCTTGGAAAGCCTCAATCCTTGGCTTTTTCCTTCCTTTTGAAGATGGTTCTCCAACTTCTTCAAAGTAGGAAAAATTCACATTAAAATCAAGAAATTGTAAATGAAAGAGATGGAGCATGATTAAATGCATCAGTTACATGTCCTAACCATGAATTCTAATTATTAATTCACAAAACTCAAAAATCACAACTTACTTTCTTTGATGGAAACTCCAAATTCCTTAGCTTAGGACTCCAAATTCTTACTCCTTTTACTTAATTCTTAAGGTTTAATCACTAAACTTTGGTTTAATTTGGTAGTTTAGAGGTAAAGGAATTGAAGAAAATGGAGGAGAAGAAGAAGAAGAAGATGTCGTGGAAGAGGTGGAGGAGATGAATGAATAGTGTTGATGAGTTGTCCACTTTAAGTGGAAAAGTCAAACTTGACTTCTCAATTTTATGTCAAATTGATGGCTAAGATCAAGTCTCTAGTATTCTAATCGAAGGGCTCTAAATATTCACCAAATAATTCTCATCTAACTATTATTTAACTCCACCATTTTATTAAATTAACTCCATAAAAATAATTCCTTAATTATTCCTTAACTTACTACACTAGAAAATACTATTCATTAAATACCTTAATTCTCCAAAAGTACTCATGAAATATTTTCTACCCACCTAAAACATACAAACATGCTCCAAAAATATTAAATAAAATATTAGACATGCATAGTAATTTTTTCGAACCGAAATAATTCAAAGTCCTGGACCGATAGTACTATTCACAGATCAGTAAATCACTATTACCGATATTGAAAATAACACTGAAAAATGGACTGTTATAGTAAAAGTTAAATAAATAGGTTTTAATGGCTAGGTTTTAATAAGTGTAACAAGAAAAATATTGGATTATAGGCTTCAAATTGGTTGTAAATGTCATAATTAACTTATGGTAGTCTAGGCTAAAATATGTAGTTCAACAAATAATGCCTAAATCATCTCTTTCTAATATGAGCACCCTAAAAATTGCCTCAAAAGAATTTCCAATTTTGTTCTACGAATGCCAAGCTTAAATGAATTTTTATCAAAACATATATATTGATAACAATAATTTCAAAAATGGGCATTTATGAATTTAAAAATAAATATTCAAATCAAAGAGTAGTATTAAGTTAAATAGTTCAAATTTAAACTAAAACATACTATGATAGAAAAACAACTAAATTTATAGCACGTTATTAGATTATGATAAATCTTAATCTCGCTTATAATCATTCCAACCAAATTAAACTAATAAAAGAGCAAAAATTTCCCTTTCCCAACTTAATCTAGCGCATTGTCCCCAACATGAAAACAAATAAAAACCTCCATCTTAAAATCATGCCTCAATGCAAAATACAAGAATTATGAGAGAAGGATCGTCTAATAACCTCTTACCACCATTGTATTGAGGAATACAATGAAAGTTTTAAGGACTAAGATGAATTAGAATCCAATGGCTAAAAAATTGAAAAAGAGAAGAACTAAATAATGAAGTTAAAAATAAATATTTAGTAAAACAAATAGTTCAAACTAAAACATAAGGGATAACTAGAACATAATCCAAAATAAACACATAACCAAATACTAAAAATAATGAATTAAATCATAGTACTAAACAGGAACTCAATCTGTAGGAGAAGGTGGAGGAGGAGGCTGTAACAGTTAGATGATTGTTTGGAGCTGAGCATTCAATCTCGTATACTGTTGTTGCATTGTCTCGAGATGGCAATTAATGCTTCCATAGGATATGTCTAAACTAGTGAAACGATCAAATATCGTTGTCTCCATTCGCTCCATTTGATTGTCAAACATGTCCATTCTGGAGACGATGAGGACTAACACCTCGTTTGTCTCGATTTGCACTGCTGAATGGGAAGGTCCTGCACTAGAAAAAGAAGAAAATGTAGGAGGTAAACCTCCTATGTTAGCTTCTCCACCCTCTTCTTCAGCTCTAGCATCTCCTTCCTCAAGAATATCCTCTCCAACTTTAGGCTGCTCATCCATCCCAACCAAACGAACTGTATCTCCATGCCTAACTGTAACACCCGTCGCCCAATCCCAAAGAACCAAACAGCGATGCCATATTCGGTGCTAGAGCACCGTCTTATTCTACTTAATAATCTAAATGACATATTAGAAGTGGTTAAGTTTTCATAGGGGCAAGTAATATTTTTTTTTAAATAAAGTTTAAAGAAATTCCTACAAAAAATTCGCAAGAGTTTTCCCTAAAAATCGACCTGCCACATAGGAAAAACAAATACACTTCCAACATTAACCTCTAAAACTCAACTCCAAATCAACATAACAAGTCACAAGCACTTCTAAAAGGTTGCATTAATTCAATTAATTACCAATATAATATTCCACCATTTATACCATAAATGTATAGTTCATCATTCATACCAAAAATATACATCA
>CANUEP010151726.1:0-57148 GCA_947857235.1 Jatropha podagrica | reverse complement strand
ACAAAAATTTAAAATCCATCTTGTTTATTTGTCTATACCTACATCAGATGTCAATAAAAAAAACCCAGCTAAAAACAGCAACAAAAGTTCCTTGGATAGATAATAAACAAGCTCCAAATTCAAACAGACCATTCTTGAGTTGTCAATATTCAGAAGAACTTGAACGTGATTAAATAAAATAATCACATTCAATAGAATCTTCACCCATTCGCAATCAAAACATCATTGATAGTGCAACCTACACCACACATTCAAATTTTCTTATCATGGTCTCAGGATAATAAATATGATTTTGACTATCATTAGGGCTTAAATGACACCAGAGCTTGAACACTTAAAAACACCAGATATAGGTGCGTTAAAGGAACTAATATTGCGTTTGGCATAACATATGATAAGGTGGCACATCTTCCATTATGGGGGATCTTACAATGGGAGACAAAAGATACTAATCTGAAAGTTGGCCTCCATTTGAAATTTGATTGAAACATTCATGTCCCCTAGGATTTTTTTGCTGTAAATCATATAACTCCACTATAGCCGGGCAGTCTCTGCATTCTGTGGCTTTGCATTGCTCTCCTTACTGAAAACGCATCTTCCCACTTCCCTGCATCTGCATATAAGTTAGATAAAAGAACTCTGCTTGCTCCATGAGATGGTTCCAATCTCGCCAAATTTTCTGCAGCCCTTTCTCCTACATCAACATTTCCGCGTGTTCTGCATGCTGCAATGTGCCCCATATCACAACGTCTGCTTTCATCGGTGTACTCTTTATCATTGCCTCAGATTCTTCTAGACGCCCTGCTCTACCGAGGAGATCCACCATACAACCGTAATGCTTGATATCTGGATCTATATCATGTTCACTCTTCATGCTTGTAAAATATCTTTCCCCTAGCCCCACCAGCCCAGCATGGCAGCATGCCCTCAGCACTCCAATGAATGTGATTGCGTTGAGCTTGATATTGCGGCTTTGCAAATCCAAAAATATTTTGAGAGATAAGTTTGCATGACCATGCATGGCCAACCCACATATGATGGCATTCCACGGTGAGACAGCAGATCCCTTATCTCTGATTTCATAGAACACCTCCAAGGCAGTGTTGATGCTCCCACATTTGGCATACATGTCAATGATTGCAGCACTTAAATTGTCACTGACAGGAATGGAATTAATACGCACAAATTCATGGGCCATCTTCCTTCTTTCAATATCCCTAAAGAAGCAATTGAAGATAGAACACTCACCATTGTTACTTCATTTGGTTGGATGCCACTAACTACCGTCCCATGGAATAGTTCTAGTGCCATGTTAGGCTGCTTACTATGTGTGTAACCAGAAATCATTGAGCTCCAAGAAAAAACATCTCTCTCAGGCATCTCATTGAATAATTGCCTTGCCTGATCAATCATTCTATTTCGTATAAATCCTGCAATAAGGGCATTCCAAGAAGCAACGTTGTCCTTGCTGCCAAATCCAAATTGCAAACAAGCCTCATTCATCCTACCACAAGCTGCATAAAGTGGATAAGTGTTGCCTGTATAAAGTCATATGAATGAAAACCCATCTTTACAGTGATACTGTGTAATTGCTGACCCTTGCCTATTGTCATTGTTCTTCCACATGCAGAAAAAAAAAAAAAATCTCTATTCAATCCACTTGTGGTCCATGAATTTTTGGATTAAAAAATAACAATATGGAGTTCTAAAAATATTATTCTATTATATTATATGAAAAGGTTCATTAATGTGACATCACCAAATGTGGATGGATGCTTTTGTAAGAAAGGATCAGTTAAAGTTCATGCTTAGAGTTTCGTGCAATGGTAGATTTGCATCTGCACAAACTGCAAGTTGCCCTTTTTTTTACGTTAGTTTCATGCATTACAGACCAAAGAAGAAAACTCAAGATCTGAATGAGCCTGAGCCTGGGCCTGGACAAGAGCCAGACTTTGTGGGTTACAGATTTTTTAACGGGCCGATTGTGGCCCATTACCATTAGGATACAATAAAACATAAGACTAAAACAAGTCAAATATAATCCTAAAAATAAACCTTCATGTACATATTGAGCTGCCAAATGCCAATTGAGTCATCTCAGCCTCCAAAACACAACAGAAAAAATTGTACACACCAAATTACACCAATGAACTCTGTCTTCCAAAACCAAACCAGTATAAAAAACACACAGGCAATAATTAATGATCTGTTATCTCTCTCTCCCTCGATAAGAAAGGGAAATTAGTTAGGGAGAGAGAATTCACATTTTCCATACCTCTTTCCTTCCAAAATCATTGACAGAAAATGGGTTGTGGAGAATCCAAGCACGCTGTTGCCACAGAAAACACCATTACTCGTAAAAAATCCAATGCCGGAAGCCGAAGAAGCAAAGACATTACAACTGTCAATGAGACAAGCAAGGAAGGTTCATCGGTGGTGGTTAAACAAGAAGAAAGCAGATGCATGGGAGATTATGGTAATGTAAGTGCGGTTGCAGAAGGAAAGGAAATAACTGAAAATAAAGAATTGAAAGGAGGAGGAAACGAAATAAAGAAAGAAGATGGTGGTTTTATTGAAGAAAATCAAGAAACTGGAAGATTGATCTCTAAAGATTCGCCAAATCGATTTTTTTCATCAAGAAAAGATGAAGATGTTGATTGGTCTTCCGCGTCAGAAGGAAAGTCTGAATTTTTCTCTCCCCGGGTTGAATCCGGCGAAGAAAGCTTTTTCAATGATTCTGTTAAATTGGATGATGTAGTGGAGGATAAATTAGTACAAGAAACTCAAAATGGTTTGTAAATATAACTTTCTTTGGAATTTTATTTTTAAAGATGGCTTATCTAAGCTTGATTAGTTTATTCATGGACAGAATCTTCTGCAACTGTGAAGGAAAAGGATGCGGACAAGGAAGCAAAAGCTGCAGATACAAGTATTGAAGCAGAATTTGCAGTCCCTGCTGTACAATATATGTGTCGGGAGGTAACTTTTCTCTATCCTTTTTCTGTTAAATCTACTGTAATCGTTCTGTGTAAAAAAGAAAATAAATTTAGAAAGTTGCATTCTCTATGCAGGAGGCATTTACAGTTTCACCAAGCGAGGATCTGAAGGCAGCTTAAAGGAACTGTTTAAATAAAAGAAAGCTTTTTTCTTGTTATGTCACTAATTACGGTTGTTTATCAAGTTTATTGCTTGATTATCTAACTGAATCATTGATTTTATTATCATCTGTCTGTAACGGGCGAATTATAATCCACAACCATTACGGTACAATACGCAAGCTATTTTCATGGCTTAAAACTTCAAGTTTATAATTCAGAGTGGGTCACTAATCAAATGCAGGAAAAATAATTTGAAACGGTAACATAATAGAACTGAGGGAAAATTATAATTGTCCCTATAATTTGTCATAAATAATAACATTGTGATTGTATTTTAAAAAATACACTACAATATCGCGCTGTTTAATTTTGTTACATTATTTTATCCTTCTTGCCAAATTTATTTATTTTTTTGTGAAAGTCAATGCAAAATGTATTAGTCATGGAAGAAATAACATAAATTCTCTCCAAAATACCGTTATATTTAAACAATCACAGTAGCTTTTAATACCACGGTTCCTGGTGGTTTCACCATCTAAGCTCCATAGCCAGAACTTGTGAAGGAAAAAAAGGAAAAACGATTATACGAGAGTGGGGAATTGATTGGTGTTTGCCCCTAATACTGGAACCATTTAAAACAGCACGAATCGCCGAAAATCAATGAATTAAAGCTGTCAAGAAAAATAACTCTAATTTGCGTCAATGAAGGCTCTTTCCGCATGAGAGGAGGGCGAAAATTTAACTAGTAGCATGAAATGAGTCGATCGTCTCCTTCCTTCATTAGTTCGGTGGTCAGAATAAGGAATGGTTGCTCGACGAAGAGGAAGAGAGAAATCGAGAAATTTATCTGCACTAAGGGTCTATACTGCCTTTTTCTATGTTTTTAAAGGCAAAACTGGACGGAACGATGAGTTAATGTAATTGGACAAACATTAGGGATATCATAATGCATTTTTTAAAATATAAGGATAATAACGTTATTATTTATAGTAAATTATAGGGACAAAATTATAATTTTCCCTATAACTGATCCTTTTTCTCTTTGACAGTTATAATGTCTGTTGTAACAGAAGAAGAAAGAATACGAAACACAAAATTAAAACCAGTAAAATATATCTTCTGAGAATAGACCTCCATTGGCAATTTCACCAAGCCAGGATCTGAAAGCAAGTTGAAGGAAGGAACTACTTCAATAAAATGAAGCTTGTCATGTCCTGTGTTAGCACTGTTTATCGAGTTTATTGCTTGCGTAGCCAATGAAATCATTTCCTTGCATCGATTAATTATTAACTGATTTATCAAGTTTTTTTCATTTTCTTAATCCTTTCAATTTATTTTTTCAACTAAAATCAGAACCTTTGATCACCTTCAACTCCAATAGATCTCTACTATTACTTCCATTTTCAATCAATTGCTTTGATAACGCACTGTTACAGACCAAGGAAAGAAAAGCTAAAACAAACACTAGACTCATTTGAAATGAGAATTTTGCTCATTTGAAATCAATACGTCAGACTTTCATCAATTGCATGTCCAAAGGCACCGATGAAATGATCACCCCTAACCAACTCACATTTCAGAACTTACAACAGAATATATGTGGAATTTCCAACTTAAAGATGGTTTCAACAATAGGCTATCAGTTTAAGATATTACAAAGTTGAAACTGTACATTGTTAACTTCTACATACAATTTTCCCTCCCCCACCCAGGCTTACAACAGTATTCACAAGCCAAATCTTCCCAGATGAATAAAGAATATTTATCTTTGGTTGGCAAGAAAATCCACATCAGAAATCACATCCTGATCCTCAGTAATGTTCTAAGCACGGTTACCTCCATCATCCACCTCTGTTTTCAGTTTCAGAATAGGAGAAGAAGGATTTCTGGATAAAGCAAAATTTCCTTCCAGATCTATTTTACCATATTCCTTCACAAAAGAATCCATCACAATCCCACAAGATCTCCATGTTTCTCCCATTAAATCAATGCCATAATAATTTAAATGATCTGAGATGCTGGTTCCACTTACTGACCTGCAAAATGCACATAAGACTTATCTATTGGTCCTAGTATCAGGCATAGCAACTAGTTCTAAAAAGCTTTGTCTTCCTACTGCTAGGTGTTAATAACTTTAAGCACTCAAATGTGCATTTTTAAGAATTTATTGCTATCCACATCACCTGAATATCATCCGAAATTTAAATTAGTTAGGTGCTTTGTCACAAAAACATGCAAAAAGGGAAGACCCACCTGCTACAAGCTGGGTCTTCACCAGAGCCATCACAGACCTTCTCCACATTATAGACCAGACTTCCCAATCCAATGCTATACAGCCACACCTGAAAATTGAAGACGATGCTCTCACTATTTTATGGAATTGAAAAAAAAAAAAAAAAGAGAGAGAGAATGAAGACTCTATGAGTTTTTGGGCAAGATGCATTTTTGCATAAGAACTTCATGGTTAGATAGAAGTGGTTCCCAAAATACTCAGGAGAATAAGACATGCCAAGAAGGCAAATATTGTCAGCACATGCATTATCCATGAGGTCCATTATTAAAAACCATCATCCATTTTGTCAAAACAAATGGCAAATATTCACCAGGATAAAATTATTCCCATGTGTGGTACTTACAAATTTTGAAGTAATTAGCAAGTTTGTAAAAGACATTGCACTAGCAAAAATTGAATATCTTGTTTTAATTCCAAATTTCAGATGCATAATTACCAATATCAGAGTCATTGATCATTCACCTAAATATGGAAAATTTACCTCTCTTGGGAAATGGTGGTATGTCTTTTGAGGGAAATAACTATAGTATGGAGGCAAATGAGGCACAATATCATGGTTATTTGTGATGCGGATAGTGTTTGGCACGATTCGGCTATAATAAGATGCAAAGACAGCATTGCCAATGCGAGGTTGTCCAAAGGTCATAACCAGAACATTCTTGGCTTCATGGTTAACCTGAGAATAAACAAAGAGTCATTTAATACAACTTCTGTTCATCAAAAAGTAGGGTTGCAGAACAAGCTATAATATATTATGGACAAAAATCCCAATAATCTAGAACGGCCACAGACTAATATAAACATGATTTCAACTGTATCAAGAATAGGTTAATTGTGATTACTGTTAGATCAAGTCCACAAAAGGAAGCCATAGCCCCTCCCATTGAATGCCCTGTCACCATGATGTCAAGATCTCCATAATAATCCTTTGCTCTTTTGACAGCATTTAGAATTCCAGGGCGTAATGTTGTATTATGATAAGCAGAATAAAATCCATGGTGCACCTGAAACAGTTCAATGGAGAAAGGATTATAAGTATTCACTGAAAACCAGAACTCATTGTCCTTTGAGAAAAATTTTTCTGCAATACACACCATTGCATCAGGCATGCCAGGGTAGTTTAGATCAAGTTGTTTCCAGAATAAGTCTTCAATCCAATTCTGTATGCTGCAGAAACGCAGTGAATCCATTAGGAAGCAATGAACCAGGCATGATATATTCTCCAGATAAGTCTAATTTCATAAGAAGATAGACTAAAACTATTATTGGTTCTGCTATATCAGTCCATGCCCATAAACTTGCATAAAACAACAAGCACCAGAATGTGAAATGCCTACCTGTGTTCCTGAGTTCCTCGAAATGCAATAACTATAGCATTAAGATTCTTAGCCACACCAACAAATGACTGTTAGAGATAGCCATAATGATGTCAGTACATGGGATTTATATATGCGTGTGTGTGTGAACAAACACGCGTGAATGGCAGGTGTGTGTGCTAGTAAGAAAAAGCAAACGTTCACACTGTGTAAAGCCAACGTAGATGCACCTGTAAGCAGTGCTGAATGTCAACAATCAGCTCTATTATCTCAAATCCCTGTTTTCATTCAAATCTCAAAAGCATGTTAAACCAGCTAATTAGAATAAAAATTGAAGTATCTAATTGAGCTGGATAATCCAGAAAATTAAATTATATTATCCTGAGCACCTTTGTTAAGTCATCACATCTCGAGCATGTCCAAGAAAACAATTCCGTCAAATCTGACATATAAACCTGCAAGTTCAAAGCTTGATCCATCACCAGAAAAGTTTTATTGAACCTTTCCACAATTACAAGTTATGCAGCAGGAATGATATAATGGCACAGGAATAAGATAACATATCCCAATACATGGTTTCAAATTCGGTGCTGTAAGGAACTTACTGCAGAAGCATATTCCACCAATATTGTAGCAAGGGTATGATTGTAAATGGGACAATGATCTATATGCTTTGTTTTGACCTTCAGCTCTGCAGTAGAGAGAATCAAAACTTTTTAAAATTTATTATAGAACTTCATATAGCAAAACCCAATCAATTGGCCTTGCCTATCTTATACTTTGTTCTATATTATTAGTATATCACATGATTTTATACTTTTGTCTACAAAAAGTATTTCAAAATTTTTTCCAACTCACACTTTGCTTTGCATTGTTATTAATTTGATCAAAATGGATATTGAAAATAAAGGATTCATATAGCTGTCTCTAACCATTAGTTGTTGGTATTGTATTATAGAATTTCATACTATGAATATATGTTAAACTGTCCACAATCTCATTCTCCTTCGACAGAAATAAATGCTATCTTAAATTGACAGAGATTACATTACATACAAGCATACATATAAAAAAGACCTAACACATATGCAACATCACTTTCCTAAAACAGGAAAAAGGGAAGATCTGTATATTGAGCAACAAAATTTAACTTCCAATCATGAAATTTTCTTCCTAAACTTACTCAGCTTACTAGGGGAAACAAGAAAAAGAAAAAACTTCCTCTTTTTTTTTTTTTTTTTTTTTCCACTTTTCAAGTTGCAAATACCAGTGCCCCATGCTAAAAATACACAATTATACCAATCTTTTAAATTACAAATACCCTGTTCCCTCCATCAAAACTAAACAAAAAATTCATAGCAAAAAGCATTCAATCCACAGATTAAGAGTGAAAATAGAAGAAAATTTTTTTTCAATTAGAAATATTTAGCTCATTCAGGAAATTGTTCGAAATCATATTTCTTGAGCTAAACCTTACACAACTAGCTCAAAAGAATAACGGTAATTTTTTTGTAATTAATGAAAAATTATTGAAAAATCACCTCTTGAACAGGAGAATGCAAATAGACAAACAAAAAGAATTGCTAATATCAAACGCCTTCCGTGCCACATATTCTGCATCGGCAAACCAATAATAATCAATTAATTACACAAATTAGCAAATTTCAATCTAAAAACTTACAAAAGTTATGTAATGATACCTAAGCGAATCTGCTATAGTAAGGCGACAGATCTCACAACTCCAATATGGGGCACGAGTTGGTTTTTCCTCCGGCGGCTGTACAGGACCGATAGATTTGCAACTGTCCCTTTCAAGTCCTGCTGTATATGTATATATTACGGAGTCCTGGATAGACTAAATTGACATTCTGATAAGGGAGAGGGAAATAATTGATATGAAAAGGAAACGTGGAATAAGGGAAGTAGAAACTAGAAACTGAAAACAAAATAAAATTACGTTTGCTGGCTTTATATTTCTTACCTACACTGCCCTCGTGTTTTGAGAGGCATCTGAACCATTTTGTGAGGGTATTGTTGTAAAGTGAATCTTTCTTCGCTGTAACGTGTTAGAACGGCAGATGTTTGGTTGGGGCTTGATCTAAAGAAGGGATTTTGATTAGGTGGATGCCGTCAATCGTACTCCTTCCTGTATAATTTTCCTTTTTCTTTTCTATTAATAATTTAATACTATTCGGGTGGATATCCTATATTCTTAATCTTTTTTTTTTTTCTGACTGTTATGCTGGTATTAACTTATTTTGCCACGTGTTAATCCTTAGATTTTTGCGTGAGGATTGCACGTGACTCGGCGTGGGCCTCCGACTCTGAAGGTAAAAGGCGCAAAGTCCATCACCAACTGTCCGTTGACGTCGTATCTTCTAGTCGCATCATTGCAACGGCCCTCAAACGGCTCCTCCTACCTATCCGTTACGTAACAGACAAAATCTGTTAATGGGTAGGCTGGGGCGTTCTAAAAGCCCATATAGTTTGTCAGCTTGACTATTTGTTGGGCCAAAAGTTGAGAACATTATTATGGGCCCGCTTAGATTAAACATTGAAAATTAATACTATTTAACATTTTGTTTCAGGCCCTGTTGAATAATAGTTTTCATAAAATTTTAGCATTTTAATTTTAGCTAATTAAAATTGGAGATATAAAGCCATTCACGTTTAACTTCATATTTCTAGAGTTTTGAACAACTAACTAGAAAAATTTTATTATAATAATTAGAGAGGATGATTATGGGTCTCTTTGACAAAATTGACCATTTCCATAAGTAATTGTATGAGTTAATTTTTCATAAAAATAACAATATTATAAAAAATAGCATATAGTTAACATAAAACATCCAACCCGGAAGCAGCCAAGCCAAACCCAGGCTCACAAATCTCCAGTCTGACCACGAGACCGAGCCACCCAGACATTGGACAACCGAACCACGATCAAGGCGGGAAATCACATTTCCGCTACAACAAAAGGCGGGAAATAGCATTTCACACCTGAGCCCTGACCCGACTTAGACCGGCATGAGCCCAATTCTCTTTAATAAAATCTAAACAAACATAAATATACCAAGATATAAAATCTCACACGTAGTGCCAAATCTCTCTTTACTCCTCAATTTTTTTCGAAAGTCGCTTCAATTTGAAACTCTTGCTTTTCTCTCTCGGAAAAAGAAACCCTCGATCTCAGGGGAAGGCAAGCAAATGGCTAAAACTTCGAAGCAACCGGCATCATCTGATGAGGCGCTATCCAACTCCTCCAATTCGTCGTCGGAGGAGCAAATCAACGAACAGATCGAGGAGGAAGACGAGGAGGAGCTCGAAGCCGTGGCTCGTTCTGCTGATTCCGATGATGAAGAAGCAGCAGATGCTACTGGGGACGACGTCATCGCCGACGGTGAAGACGTTGAAGAGGTAATTTATGAGATTATGCTGGCCATTATTAGTTCAGTTTGTTCCAGGTGATATTGCTTTATGAAAAATTCTGAAGTTCGATAATCTAGGTTTCGGTTTTAGCTGAGCATTTGCTATGTCACAGTTGAAATTGGACAAAAATGGGGATGAGCTTCGTTTTTTTACATGTGAATTTATTTCTATCAGACTTGAAATATATGCGGAGGTATTTGCCTGTTAGGCTTAATTTCTATAGTTTTGCTGCCTCCCGCTGAAGTAAGGGAAAGAAAAAGAAGAAAATAAAAAAGCAATAAGAAATTATGTAGGTGCTATCATTATCAAGTTGCACAGAAGTGCTTCCTATTGCGTTCTTTATTTTGCACCTAGAAGTTGAGAAATCTTAGGTTGGTGGAGGAGTTGAATAAGAGGAGTATTGCATTGGATTATAGATTGCCCTTGCATGTCTTCTACCTCTGTTTTTTTTGTGCCTTTTTGCTATTACTCATACATCTAAGTTAATTGAATTGCAGTATTTTGGTGTACAACATCTTCTTTTGACAATATCCTTGTATGTCTTGGCCCGCAGGATGAAAACAACAATGAAATTAGCAAGCGCGAAAAGGAAAGACTAAAAGAAATGCAGAAAATGAAGAAACAGAAGATTCAGGAAATATTGGATGCACAAAATGCAGCTATAGATGCAGATATGGTGTGTTTTCTTACTGCTACTCAATACATACTTTTGCTTGTGGTACGTGTGGAGCTTTTAATACAAGTTTGCTGACTTTTGGTCAAATGGCAGAACAATAAAGGAAAGGGGCGCTTGAAGTATTTGCTGCAGCAAACTGAGTTATTTGCTCATTTTGCCAAACCTGATCAATCTACATCCCAGAAGAAAGCAAAGGGAAGGTATAACTTTTGGTTCTTAACTAGTTCAACACTGTTTTGTCTGATCTTCCTCTAGGGAAATTATTTTTTGTTTGTCTAATTCAATACTTTTTTATACCTTCAAGAAAAAAATGTCTATTTTTGTGTTGCTCATTGGAAGCATTTTCCTGTTTGAGTAATAAGCATTCAGATAATCAAGTGTTGCTATATTCACTTTGTTCGAATATTTCATTGTTGATGCCAGAGTTCTGACTGTATAAAAATATCTCATAAATCTATAGACTATAGGGAACTTGGTATTTGATATTAGCTAAATTTCTCAGGAATAGGATTTGGTACCTTGGTTCTGATTATTACTCTGATAAAAAAAAAAGTTTGGATGTAAGACATCTTTTTTTTTTTGGTTATTTATTTGGGTAGGTAGCCTGCCTTATGCTTTGAATTGTTTTTATATGCTTGTTAGAGAGTGTACCCACATAGTTACTTGTAAATGCATTTAAATAATCTACCTGTTCTCATGATGACTTCTTCATTAACTTACCTTTAGGGGTCGGCATGCATCCAAATTAACTGAAGAGGAAGAAGATGAAGAATATCTCAAGGAGGAAGAAGATGGTTTGTCTGGGGCAGGAAACACACGGCTGGTTGCCCAACCCTCATGTAAATGCTCTATCTTGACTTTTCTATTTATGCATGTGCATTTGCAGTTTGCCTTTTCAAGAAAAAATCTCTAAATGATCTCTATTTAGAATTGGATCAATATTCTTGTCTAATGGTCTAAATATCATTTACAAGGCATTTTATCAAATGTTAGCCAACACTTAACCAATGTTAGTTGAATGGTTGTCTGGCTATCAGAGATTCTCTTTAACTTATTATTATTGTATTTTAAATGTAGCACGGGTAGAAGTTATTATTATTTTTAATTATATTATGCTTTTTTGCTTTCTGCAGGTATTCAGGGAAAGATGAGGGATTACCAACTAGCAGGATTAAACTGGCTTATAAGACTCTATGAGAATGGTATAAATGGAATCCTCGCAGATGAAATGGTATGCATCTCAGCAATGTTGTTTATGTTGGTTGTATGATAGGCTAATATCTTAAGATATCCTAAATCAGCACTTATATATCAGTGCATTTTCGTTTGTTCTATTATGTCATAGATGAATTTGCTTGTACTTAACTATATTTTATGATATAGCAATAAATGCTTTATTTGCAATACAGGGTCTTGGCAAAACTTTACAAACGATCTCCTTAATGGGCTACCTGCATGAGTTTAGAGGAATAACTGGTCCTCATATGGTAGTTGCTCCAAAGTCTACACTTGGTAATTGGATGAATGAAATTCGTCGGTTTTGTCCAGTTTTGCGTGCTGTGAAGTTCCTTGGCAATCCCGATGAAAGGGTAAGCCAATAAAATTAGGCTTTAGAGAGTAATTCTTTGTTTCACATATTTTTGGGTTTCTCAAATTATGTTTTTGTTGGTAAAAAGTTCCTGTGGTTTTGCAGTTCTAACATTCTGCTGCTTTCTTATTTCTGGCAGAAACATATCCGTGAGGAATTATTGGTTGCAGGCAAGTTTGATGTCTGTGTTACAAGTTTTGAAATGGCAATCAAGGAGAAGTCTTCTTTGCGTCGTTTTAGCTGGCGCTACATAATCATTGATGAAGCCCATCGAATTAAGAATGAGAATTCTCTTCTTTCAAAAACAATGAGACTTTATAATACCAATTATCGTCTCCTCATTACTGGTACTCCTCTTCAGGTATGCATTTGGTTCTAACAATGTGAAAATTTGTATGGTGTTTGAGAAAACTTGTTAAATGGTAATATTTTAATTTGTTATTGGGTTTCTGAGGAGGAATTTCTGAGGCTGAACTTGGTTCAGATACAAAATTTTGGGCAGAAAGTAGACTGCTTTTGAGTTTTCCTTTTTATATTCAGGAGTTATCTTCTAGTCCTATTCAGCCTAGCCATACCAAGTGGATTCTTTTCTTGTTCAGTGTATCATTCTCATTGTATTTTCTGATGTGCAGAACAATCTTCACGAACTTTGGTCTCTTCTGAACTTCTTACTGCCAGAGATTTTTAGCTCAGCTGAAACTTTTGATGAATGGTTTCAAATTTCTGGTGAAAACGACCAGCAGGAGGTTGTACAGCAGCTACACAAGGTAGGCATGTTTCCTTTATACTGTTGAGCTGTAAGGTTTCTGCTTGCACATTCATTAATTGTTTGTGGAATCTTCATCTTTAAGGTTCTTCGGCCATTTCTTCTGCGAAGACTGAAATCAGATGTTGAGAAAGGTTTGCCTCCAAAGAAGGAAACCATACTGAAGGTGGGCATGTCCCAGATGCAGAAACAGTATTATAGGGCTTTACTGCAGAAAGATCTTGAAGTTGTTAATGCTGGTGGCGAACGGAAACGTCTTCTTAATATAGCAATGCAGCTTCGTAAATGCTGTAATCATCCTTACCTTTTCCAGGGTGCTGAGCCTGGTCCACCATATACAACGGGAGATCATCTTATTACTAATGCTGGTAAGCTTCACAGCATTAGATGATTTGCTGGCGTCTATATGTTAATTAGTAACAGAAATCATTATTTTCCAGGTAAGATGGTTCTCCTGGATAAGTTGCTTCCTAAGCTAAAAGAGAGGGATTCCAGGGTTTTGATATTTTCACAGGTGAGTTTGTTGTAAATGCTGATCAACTAGGGTTCTTAAAAAATTAGTTCAGTATCTTTTAGTTCTGTATTTTCTATGTTTGTTAGTCGTTATTCTTAATATTACTGTTGGATAACTTCTTGTTTATCCATGTGTTTTGGATTTTGTTTTAAAATGCAGATGACTCGACTACTTGACATTCTTGAAGACTACTTAATGTTTCGCGGTTATCAATATTGTCGGATTGATGGGAATACTGGTGGAGAAGATCGTGATGCTTCCATTGATGCCTTCAACAAACCAGGGAGTGAGAAATTTGTCTTCTTGTTGTCTACTAGAGCTGGAGGACTTGGGATTAATCTTGCTACTGCAGACGTTGTTATACTTTATGACAGTGATTGGTGAGTTTTTCTTTTTCTTTTTCTTTTTCTGCTGCTGCTCTTTTTTATGATGCTGAGAATTTGTTGCAGGAATCCACAAGTGGATTTGCAAGCACAGGATCGTGCTCATAGGATTGGTCAAAAGAAAGAAGTTCAAGTATTCAGATTTTGCACAGAGGTTGGCATTTATTTTGTTGTGCCATAACTGAAGCTGAGCTGTGTCAATTATATTTCTCATTTTTATTGATTATGTAACAGTATACCATCGAGGAAAAAGTTATTGAAAGGGCCTATAAGAAGCTTGCACTTGATGCTTTAGTGATTCAACAAGGACGGTTAGCAGAGCAGAAAAGTAAGCAGCATCTTTATGTGACCTTGAGCAGATTTATGTTTTAGGCTTTCGTGGGCAATACTTGATGCTTTTTTTGTTTCTTACAGCTGTCAATAAAGATGAGCTGCTTCAAATGGTGAGGTTTGGTGCTGAGATGGTTTTCAGCTCAAAGGATAGCACAATTACTGATGAAGACATTGATAGAATTATTGCTAAAGGAGAAGAGGCAACAGCAGAGCTTGATGCCAAGATGAAGAAGTTCACAGAAGATGCCATAAAATTCAAAATGGATGACAGTATGTGCATCAATGATTTCTTTCACTAGTTTATTCTTGGTCACTCCATTTCTTTATTTAATTTTTCAATCACTGTGCAATGTCAGCATGTTAATTGCTGATTTTTCCCTGGTTTTTGGCAGCTGCTGAATTATATGATTTTGATGATGATAAGGTATAGACAGTGCGGACTCAATTTTCATCTCTTTCCTTCTCTCTTTCTCTCTATACTTTTTTATCCTTTATTATTGGTTGGTACTTTCATTTCATTAGTATTGTTTTGATACTCATTTTTGTTACCCTGTTCTTGTTGGTTCTCATGAAGGATGACAACAAGTTTGACTTCAAGAAGATTGTCAGTGAAAACTGGATTGAACCGCCGAAGAGAGAAAGAAAGCGCAAGTACTGCTCTTCTCTGCCCCCGTTCCTCCTTTTAAGTTTGCATGTATCATTTTAGCATTATTCATGAACTCCTTTTGTTTTTATTCTTTCTTTGACCAGTTACTCTGAATCTGAATACTTTAAGCAAACAATGCGCCAAGGTGGCCCAGCAAAGCCAAAAGAGCCTCGAATTCCCCGTATGCCTCAATTGTAAGCATTTCTTAAGCTTCTTGCTTGCTCTTGTAGTGGGTTTGAATTCTCATTTCTTGTGGCTTGAAAATTTGCTTCCATTTTCAGGCATGATTTCCAGTTCTTTAACACACAAAGATTGAGCGAGTTGTATGAAAAAGAAGTACGCTACCTCATGGTGGGTCTCATCTTTCTTTTCTTGAGTTTATTTTCTGGTTTCTTAGTCACCTTGTTGATATGTTTAAAAATTCGTTCCTATATGCTAAATTTTAGTCATTTTTTTTTTCTTAAAACAATATTTCAGCAAACCCATCAAAA
This sequence comes from Jatropha podagrica, assembly GCA_947857235.1. NCBI lineage: Eukaryota > Viridiplantae > Streptophyta > Magnoliopsida > Malpighiales > Euphorbiaceae > Jatropha > Jatropha podagrica. The sequence continues at coordinate 41,615 of CANUEP010151726.1, read as the reverse complement.
GAATCAGTTGAAAGACACAATTGATGTGGATGAACCTGAAGGTATGTTCTTTTACTACTTCCCTAATTATGTTTGTTCCTTGCACCATTTTACATACAGCTGACTGATTGTTGATTGTTTAGAGGTTGGAGAACCTTTGACTGCTGAAGAATTGGAAGAAAAGGAGCGACTGTTGGAGGAGGTGAGTGAAGTATCTAGTTCAAGTTTTGTTCGTATTATGGACCTATTTACTGATGCTTTTAGTGGATAATTCCAGGGTTTTTCTTCATGGAGCAGAAGAGACTTCAATACTTTCATTAGGGCTTGTGAGAAGTATGGTCGGAATGACATAAAAAGTATTGCTTCTGAAATGGAAGGAAAAACGGAGGAGGAAGTTGAAAGATATGCTAAAGTTTTTAAAGAGCGATATAAAGAGTTGAATGGTAACTGTGATGCCAAATTTATTATATTCTAGCTTAAGTTGAACAAACTCTTTTTTTCTTCCTGGCTTTGTCTATTTCTGTAAACCTGAGGTCCTATGGCATTGGCTGCAAACATCCTCCTAATTTGTCTGTTACATTCCCAAAGACCAGGGTCATACATGCTCTGAGGAAATTGCTCACAAATGTTTGTATTAGCCACTTTTTGGAAGGTTTATGTTTTTGGTCCGACACAAATGGCTGAGTTATTTCTTCTTCTGTTTGTTATCGGTCATCCTGCCTTGTGTTAGTGTTCAAAGAAATATGGTTGATTTATTACTATTTGCTGAGGATCTTAGTTCTGTTGGGTTACTTACTGGACGATTTGAATTTGCTTTTCATTGGATCTTAACAGTGACTTAATTATTTTTTCTTTTTTCCTTGTCTGAATCATGGGATGGCTACAGATTATGATAGGATCATTAAAAATATTGAGAGAGGAGAGGCTAGAATTTCCCGCAAGGATGAGATCATGAAAGCAATTGGCAAGAAATTGGATCGCTACAAGAATCCATGGCTTGAATTGAAGATCCAGTATGGTCAGAACAAAGGGAAGCTGTACAATGAAGAATGTGATCGTTTCATGGTGCAAATTTTTTATTGATACATTTCTCTGATATGACTCCTCCCCTCTCTTTTTCTCTCCCCTGCTTTTTTTTTTCCCTTGAATATTTGACATATGCAGTGATGTGAAAGCTTTTCTATTACAACTTGCAGATTTGCATGGTTCACAAGCTTGGTTATGGGAATTGGGATGAGTTAAAGGCTGCATTCCGTACATCACCTTTGTTCCGCTTTGACTGGTTTGTGAAGTCTCGCACAACTCAGGAACTAGCCAGGAGATGTGATACCCTAATTCGGTTGGTGGAAAAGGAAAACCAAGAATATGATGAGAGAGAGAGACAGGCACGGAAAGAGAAGAAGCTTGCAAAGGTGCTCTTTATAGCCTTCATCATCTAAAACAAGCACCTACGCAATACTAGTGTTTTGTTGTCTTAATTCCTTACATGCTGTGTTAACCAAAGGATGTTATTGCGCAGAACATGACACCATCTAAGCGTGCTATGGGAAGGCAAACTGAGAGTCCCACTTCACTAAAAAAACGAAAGCAATTATCAATGGATGATTATGTGACCTCAGTAAGTAGCTGCAATTAATTTCACAATCTATTATATTCTTTGTTTAATTAATTGGTGGTTCTGGGCTGAACTTGATTATATTCTTTTTGCAGGGAAAGAGGAGAAAGTAATTTGGCACATTATTTTTATTTTTTTAATTAGAAAAGAGATGCCGTGATTTCTGGTATTTCAGTGTATGAGAAGTATACCACTGATAATGTTCTGTATCCCCTTATTTTTTGTTCTCTCAGGGTCAGAACCAATTTATCTGGCAATACATGGATGAGATTAGAGCTTGTTTAGAGTGAGCTAACGAAAATCTATGTATTTATTTAAAGGTCAGTGTTATATTAAGGGTACGATTTCTAATGGTTATCTTTTTAATTTGCCTTGTTATTTGGTTATGGCTTCGGAGTAGGAAATAAGGATATGGCAGCGGTGGCGAAAATTGTATTCAATTTATTTTATTATTTTGGAGATGCAGAGTAAGAGAAAAACGAAAAGCTCCAGAAAAAGAAAATGTATATTAGCAGTGACGACTGTACTAAAGATAAAGGTTTATTTGATTTCCATTATCATAGTGAGAATTGGTCTCTGAAAATGTACAAGTACTCGCCAACTATAAACGGAAACGTGGGAATCGGAAAGATACAAATCCCAAGCTGTAAAAGCCTGTATCATGAACCCCCCACAATTATAAAATAAACTATAAACTTCAAACCGAGGTGTCCTTTCAATCATAAATGTCAACGCCAAAACTATTTTTTTTTTAATATGATCATCTGAGTTTTATATTTTGGCTACGTACATGTAACTCACAAGCCGTTAGACGACCTAAAGCAGCTAGTATCAGTGCGGGATCACTGAACCGGAATTTTACATCCTCTGGTGGAAGCATTAACAGGCGACGATAACTTCGAGTTTAGGGGCTTGCTTCGAGTTTTCATTAAGCATCTATTTTCCGGATTAGGGCGAGCGAGCCAGTGGAAGCAATGGCCGTTCCCGGGTTCCCTAGTTGAAGCTGGTATGACATTTCTCCGTGTGTTGAGCAGGACGGTCTAGGGCAGACAGGTTGGGCTCAGGATCTGTTGGGCCCATGAAATACTGGGCTTTGATTGTTTATGGTTCAAGAAGCAAGATTTTTTTTTTTTTTTTTCCTTTTATGGGTTTACACCACGTGGTGTCCAGTGTCCTCTTCCGCTTAAAGAAACCATCATGGATCAAACTGCTCGTCCGGTTTAAGAAATTTCAAAGCTTCTTCGTTTATCTTTATCCTCTACTTTGTGAGATTAAATGAAACGAAACTATAGTGTCAATAAATCAGTTTCAGACCTGTGAAATGAATCAGAAAGTAAAAGAAAATTCACCCACCAAAAGAATATCATGCAAATGGAAGGAGAGAATGTGCTAGAAGTAGAAGCAAATAATGAAAACTTCCTGTATAAGCCGAAACTCGACCTGACTCAGAAATCCATACACAAGACCGTATTTTGAGTACAAGATGTAACACCAATGAGAGACACCCACACCAAACCCACAAACATGGGGGCAAAAATTAGCTATCTTCCCAGATTTCCTGTAACAACAACTTCAAGAAAAAGAAAAGAAAAAAAAGCCCTAAATACATAGATTTAAAATCATGTTGGATACATCATTCTGCAGTGAGGATTTCCTTTTAAAAATGCCCTCTGAATCCATACACAACCCCAACCCTGACCCTGAACCCTCCTTTAACTCTGTGGTACCTTCCTTCAACCACATAATTGAAGCAATTTTCATATTCCAACTACAAGAATGATACAGGACAAAACAACAGCAGTGAAAGTTGGTTACAACAAGAGTCTTATTCCCATGGAAACCAAGACATCAAGGATGGTGTATCCGCAACTTTTACTCTTTTTTCTTTTTTTTCTTCTTCATGACCCTCAGAAAGCAAGCATACAACATATATTGCCATCACCAAACCAACGTGAATGAATTCCCAATTTACTCATTTGTACCATCAAAGCTACCCATTGCATTTGCTCGCTTTTTCTCTCTCCAATTTTCACCCCAAACTTTTGCCTCTGCAACTGCACGCTCTCTATCTAAATCTCGATTTCTTGGAGTTTCCCTTGCTCTGCTCGTATTTAATGGACTATCTCTCTGGGAATCTTGTCGCTCAGAATCATCTGATCCCCATTTCCTGCCAGACCCACCACCAGTTTCACTCCTTCCTAACTCTGCACCAGAGCTTAATTCCCTCACAGGATCACGCCTTCTGTAATCAGGTGAATTTTTATAAGTAGAAGGGGAGCCATGCCGTCCACGTCCATGTTCGTCTGGGCTATCTAGCCCATCTGCCATGCCCCTCCTGTCATCCCTGCTCCTAGGAGTAGATGGCCCAATTCTGTTACTTTGATTGGGAGCACTAGGGTCATAGGTTTGGGAAGCCAAATATGTGAGAGCAGTCACAACATCGCCTATCAAAGGCCTCGTGGCTGCTTGTTCCTGTAAGCACATGGCTGCAACTGCAAGAGCTTGATATAACCCTCGCATTGGATAACGCCCTTGAAGCAGTGGGTCAGCCATTTTCGGGAACTTCCGGCGATCCTTGAAAAGTGGCCGTGCCTAAAAAAACCCCAAGGTCCAAGAGAATAACAAGGAGACAACAGAATTCTTGTTTTATGTCAATTCAACATAAGAACCTTTTTTCTTTTTTTGAAAAAAAAAAAAGGAAAGAAAATTGCAATATGCATCAATACATCATTAAAAGAGTTTCCAACAGAAGATGAAGAGAAGAAAGCTTACCCACGCGACAAGATTATGCTCTCCAGGAGCCCGGGTATTATCAATGGCCTTGCGCCCAGTGATAAGTTCAAGAAATACAACTCCAAAGCTATAGACATCGGACTTTAAAGTAAGTTGACCGGTCATAGCATATTCTGGAGCACAATAACCATATGTCCCCATCACGCGTGTAGAGACATGAGTTTTGTCACCAACAGGACCCAACTTCGCAAGTCCAAAATCTGATAGCTTGGGGTGGTAGCCCTCATCAAGAAGGATGTTAGATGATTTCAAGTCTCGGTAAATGACAGGTGGGTTTGCTTTGTCATGCAAGTACTCCAACCCCTTTGCTGCACCTGCAGCAATCTTCATCCTTGTGTTCCAGTCTAGAGGCTCCTTGTCAGCTGGAAGATCTGAAAACAAGAATAAAATATAGGAACAAAAATGAGTTGAAGAAATCATGGTTACCCAATTAACACTTCTAAACTCATATTAAATCATTCAAGAGAAGTTTGTAAAGCAATGTCAGTCTAATACATCAGTGCAATTGAAAATCCTCAACCTTTTGACAGTAGAGTTTCAATGAATAATAATGTTAGCTAAAAGCATCTCAGTTTCACAACATAAGCATCCTAGTTGGTTTTAGGATATTTTATGCTAACGATATTTCCTGGCTGAGCAGCTCAGTTTAGACATTGAAAATTTATTTATATGATCAAGAGCCCAGGTATTCAAAAGAACTACATCAACCGTAGGACTCAGTATTTCACTGATCTCAAAACAAAAATGTAGAAAACAAAAGGCTAAAATTCACCAAGGGAAACATGTAGTAGCAAGAGAGAGAGAGAGTAAATAGTGGGTCAGTTGAGTTTTTTCAAAAGAGTACTAGAGAAGGTGGTGTTCTCTTTCTTCTGTGCTTGCCTGATAGGCAAATACATACTGTTGGCTTGTGACTTGTGAGTAGTTGGAACATGTAGCCAGAGTTCTTGACATACTTGACCACAAGCAGCGGACCATCTTTAACAGACTTTAGTAAGATGATCAATTAGTAATCTACACTGATTTTCCCAATGACCTATCAACCTTTAAATCAACTTTCAAAATAAGCAGCAAAACCGTCCTTTGCCTTTCAGTTGCATCTAGGAGCTGTTTCCTTCAATCACTAGATCACTTCTTTTCTACTTACTTTTGGTCTTAAAAGGATTATCCCTAATCCTTTCATCAACTTGCAGTGATTTATGCACATAGCAGTATCATCACTCATCTAATACCACTTCCAATTACCTTTCATTGAGGATTTTAAGGCTAATGTCAATATAAGTATCACATAATGCTGCTTAACTATCACAACATTGAGACGGGCTTGCAAAGTTCCAACTAGTCGGTTAGCCATGCAAGACCTTCAGTGAAAAATACCATCAAATCTTATAAATTCAAGTTGCCTAGCATAATGAAGGTTTAATCACATGTCTAAATAATTTTCAACTGCCAAAATTATCACTTACCTTTGTGCTTAGATGGCATTCAACCACAGCATGCCATGTGGAATTACAAAATAAAACTCCTAGGTATGGTAACTCAAAGATTGACTTATCATCCGAGTGGTCATTCAATCAGTTGACCTAGGAATCGCTTAAACAAATGGTACACTAAAAATTATAAAGTTTGCTTTGCATATTGTCTTTAGGATCATAAAATCCTTCACATATCCAAGTAATTCTAGATATATCAAATTAGAAAACCCCCCACAGAACACATAATAACTACATGAATAATCAGGTTTATGAGAGTAGAAATAACAGAACAAAGATGAGTTTTCTAAACAGCATGTATTCAAGCATTAATAAACAAGAAATTGATCTGTGTTCACAAGAGTGAATGTTATTGCTGCAGTACAGTATCCTACAGAAATAACCCTAGCAAAACTATATGACTGGTAAAGGGAAAATAAAGTTCTAATACGAGTGCAAAACAACTATTTGCCTAAGAAATCCTGTTATGTGTTATGCATCATGACATGAAATTTTGAACTGGGAACAGCAAAGGTCCATCCAATATCATATATTTAAGTAAACAAGTAAGGCAGTCTAACCATGTAAGTGATCCTCCAATGATCCCAGTGGCATAAACTCATAAACCAAGAGGCGTTGATCCCCATCAGCACAATAACCAATCAAATTAACAAGGTTTGGATGGTGCAGGAGGCTAAGCATAAGCACCTCCACTAGAAACTCCCTATTTCCTTGAAGGCCATTCCGATCAAGCTGTTTTACAGCAACTACCTGCAAACACATTTCCATTCAAGTCAAAATAAAAGATGGAACATAGTAATCATATTTTTTAGAATTATAGTTCATAGCAGGTGCTTATAGAGGTAAAATATGCACAATACAGAAGCCTGATACGAAAAAATTGCAACAATAACAGAAAGTACAGGCAACTACAAATGACGTGTTTCGACATATTTCATTGCATAATAATAAGGGAATCCATTTCAAGTCTCAAATTACCTGTCCAGTGCTCTCCAAGCGACCTTTATAAACACGTCCAAACCCCCCTTCACCTAACAGACACTCTGGTCTAAAGTTCTTTGTTGCAGCAGCAAGCTCTCTAAATGTAAATGTTTGTGCTGCAATGTTCGCAGTTGGTCCATCTTTAGGAATTGGTGGCTCCTTCTTAGGATCTGTACCATTTCGTGACTTTGATTTATCTGCATGATAAGTGCATTAGACAAAATATTGAAATGGGGAAAAGGTAAATGGCGTATAAGCAAATGATTATGAAATATGAACACCCAAGGGCTAAAAATATAAGCAATAAAATGGAACATGTCCATGTTTCTTGTGTCTATCTTGTGTCTATGTTTAATAATGACTTCTTCAGATTACATGACCTATTTGTGAAGAATGCCTATGCATGACAATATGCTGGTCATCAGATTTCTCATTGGGGTTGAGTAATATAAAATGCAAATTTACTCCTAACAGATTCCCAGTTCATATTCTTTCAACAAGCAAAAAAAACTCCTTAAACTTTTGACTTAGCCTTTTCCAATATATTATGCAATTGAAGGGGCATTTTAAAATTTTCCAAATTATAGCATTCAGTCATTTATTTGGTTGACAGTTATGACAGGAACCAGGAAAAAAAAAAAAAAATCAACACAGAAATAACTACAAGAATCCTAAAACTAAGAGCAGATCTCTAAAATAATGCTAGAAACACTCTCTTTGTATAAAATCAAACACCACAAACAACAAGCAATCCGCAAGAAATTCTTCAAATTACGGCAGCACTAAACCTATAAAACAAAAGTCCCAATTCAAACACAACATAGATGACACGGATCAAGGAAGCAACAAATTTTAATAGAAACATGGCACAAAAACACTCAGAGCAAAATTGAGCACTTACAGCAGTCAAATTAATCTGTCAAAAGAGCCTAAAAATTATTCACCAAAATATTTTGCATAAAAGAACTTTTACCTGAGCTAACTCTTCCAACATGGTGAGACTGAGCAACTGAACCATCTTTGACCGAATCCTTCTTGGCCACTTCTTTGACGGCACCACCACCACCACTTCTACCCTCCTTGTTTGATGATCCAAAACAAGGAAAACACCCACCCATATCAAATCCGAACGAATCAAACCCGACCCACCAACCTCAACCTCGACACAACACTCAAAACCCAACAGCCGAAAAAGTGATTCCAAATTAGAACCTTTAGCAATCAATTCCTCAAGAACTGATACAATTCACTATCAAGTCACTCACTTTGCTTCTGCTTTTTTACTTTCTCTCTCCATGCTTCTCTCTCTAGGATCTTTAGTGGCCATTGAAGGGAAAGACCGAGAGAGTAAAAGTTAGATCAACAAATCGAAGAAACTGATGTGGAAACAAGCAAGAAGAGAAGGTAAAGAAAAGAAAAGAAAAGAAAAAAAAAAAAGCTCAAAATTAAAAAAAAAATAATAATAAAAAGATATGTAATTAAAGGAAATAAATATAGCTTTTTTTTTTCGTTTAGTTAAAAAGTGAAAATTGTAATGTAATTATCCGCTAATTGGGGGGATTTGTCATAACTCAGACATTATTAAAAAAATAAATTAAATAAATTGCATAAAATATTTTGGAATAAAAAGAAGATGCCACTTGATGATAATTACGTCCAAGTACACACCTTTCATTTTTTTTTTTTTTTTTAATTTTAACCTTTTCACCCATAGAAAAGTGAGAAATTACGGTTTGCAGTAAAAATCATCATCACTCTTGGGAATGTGGGTCCCACATTAAGGGATGTGCTTCCACACTTGTGATGGACATTCTTAACACATGTTTTAAAATTGTGTAATAAGAAAGAAGTCTAAGGCTACGGGAGGGAGTAGTGTTTGTCTGTTCTAAGTTGTATTTTATGTCGTGTAAGGTAGGAGTTTTGAACCGTTGGATGAGAAAGTGATTTCGTGGTTAAATGCATGCGTGTGACGTCATGGCGATTGATCCAACGTCTGAGAAACTTGCTGTCGGAAATACGATTTTTGAATTAAAAATGATTTTGCTAAAAAGGTATTATTTTATAAAGTATCCGTAAGAGTAATAATAGTAAAATACATTAATCCAAATAATAATAAAAAATGGACCAATTGGGCTTTCAAATACAAATAATTCAATTTTGAAAAATTGCAAGCCCAAGTGTTCAGGAGAATTATTATTAAATTTATGTGACTTGGTGAAATCAATTAAGTTTTTTTTTTTCTTTTAAAAATACATGAATATTTTTTTGGTTAAAATCGTTGAATATCCAGTTATCTCTATAATTATTTAAATTATAGCAAGCCATGAAAATTAAACTTTTCTTTCAAACATATCCTGTTTTTTGGTTAAGCTTGGAAAACTAGCTCGATGAATGTACAACCGTTGACATTAGGATTTTTTTTATTAGTTGCAAGAGCTAGTACAATTAATTTTTAGACCCAAGTGAAATTTTTTAAAACTTTAGAAGGCCAAATTTAATTTTTTTTTTCCTTTTAAAGACCAAGATGTAATTTTTCATAGGGAATTTATTAAAAAAAATTGGGCCCTTAAACCCTAAAGAGTTTAGTCCTTAAAATAATATTAAAGGTCTTTAATTTGATTTAGTGATTGTCAATTAACCCAATTGAAAATTTAAATATTATTAATGTTAATTTTAGTTTTTAACGTTTCATTATATAATTCAATTTTTAACTATTTAATTTAAAAATATGAAATTCAACGCTTTTAACTTTAAACACCAAATATGGACTTTCAATGCGATTTTCTTATGTACATATAAAAAAAATAGAAAATAGAAAGAAGAAAGAATAGTGAAAAATGGAAATGGTAAAAAGTTGAAAAACAAAAGAGGAGCATGATTGACCATTGGATTGGGTTAGGATGATTTTTGGGTGGACCCTATTTATTGATGATATGAATTATGACATTTTACATTTCAAAATATAATATGGACACTAACATTAACTAAATCCTAGTCCTAACAAACATTTCTAGTACCTTCTTTCTCCTTGTGTGCTAAGCTATAAAAACCAATCTCCCTCCACTTTCAAATGGTTTGTGCTGCCTAGGAAAATTATTTATTTTTTTGAAAGTCGAATCTTATACTTTTTTTATTATTATTAATTACGTCGAATTAAAAGATGACCGTTGATCTAAATGAAAGCGATTCAATAAATTCAATAAAAGGTTGATCGTTCAATTATTGATTTGATACAATATGAATTGATATATATTATAAAATTAAACTTTAATGGAAAATTTTGAGATAGAGATAGAAAATTAAATATTGACAATTAATTAATTCCTCCTGATAGAATATTCCTTTCATTTGTTTAAAAATAGAAAATTATATTTTAATATATTAAAATAATTAGTAATTTTAGCGATTTTGTTTCAATTTTATCTTTATCTAGCTGTCTATTATAACCTTGCTGACTAGGATTAGTGTAAGAGCAAGCTTGAGACTTAACTTGCGTGTCTTAAAATAATTAATTTTTTGTCAAAAGTTTGACAACTCTAGAGAAACAGTCAACTGCTGTTTTTAACTTTATTTTTCAATTTTTGAATTTTCATGCAAAACTTTGGCTTGCTGGCTGGATGTTCTTTTTCTCAATCCGTTCAAAATCTAGTTCCAGACTTTTTTATTTTTTTATTTCGAAGGTCTACATGAGATATTTTATGGTGCTTCTCTAGTCATTCCTTTGAATTTACACTCCCCTCCACTCAACCATACACGCGTCTTCCAGTCATTTTCTTTTCGGACCTCTCATACTTGACTGCACGTGTCCAGGGCTAATTAATTATTATTCGTCTCAATTTATGATTTTAATTTTATTATTTTTAAATTAAAATAAAATTTGAAAATATTTTTTCTTTTTAAAAAAGCCTCTCTCATTCTTTGCGTCCCGCTGTGGTTGATGCTGTTGCGAGCGATTGTCGTTTTTCCTTAAAACGAGCAGGGATTACGTGGTCGTTCAGACGGTTAATTGACCACCGGCCGTGCTTTTCAAAGTGAACACTTGGCTGCTCAATGAAGATTATTGGCTCTTTAATTGTCATTTACGTTTTCGAAAAAGATTTACCTTTATCGAACATATATACGAGGAAGATATATATTTTATCTTTTTTTTTTTTTTAATAATTTAAGGTAATTCAATTACAAAATTATTTTTAATTACCTGTGCTCGAGATTAAATAATTCCTTCTAACAAAAATTTAGTTAATTTGTTTCATTCATTTTTATTAAAAGAGTTTTCTGAAAATAAAAAATTATTGTTATTATTATGCCATGTATAATAGTGTTCTAATGTTTTCAATAATATTTTAATTAAATTTTGAATTGAAAGAGCGGAGATATAGTTACCAAGCTACGACACGTAAACATGTCATCAATCAAGCAAGATGCGTCTCTAAAACGCAGTCGGTGTGGTGGGGCTGTAGAAAATACGGGCCCGTAGTAGTTGGGCCTAAGGAAGATTGAATAGCATGTGAGCCGATACACAAATCGCAAGTTATTTCAACCCAAGCGACAAAAGGGCTCCTCACTAATTAATTGATCGATAATAGCTTAGTCGCATTCTCAAATTAATTAAGGTTAAATGAGCTTTTGGTTTTGAAAATCCCTTTTTGCAATTTTACATCATCAATTTTGCAGTGGCAACCTATAACTCGACAAAAAGCTAAGTCTGTCAGTACAATTTCTTAGTTGATTGATTGGTTTCGAAGTGAAGATAAAATCAAATTCACGCATTTTATACTCTGTCAGTCGGTATGCAGTGTATTCTCTGTGTACATACATTACTTAACGAAACAAATGGAGTAAATAGGAGCAGTGAGCTAACATTAAAGAACAAATAGAATTTTCATCTGAAATCTCAACGGTATGTAATGCATACATTTCAATAAAACTCTTTTAAGATAAAGCGGAATAAATTCCATAAAAAACATTGGACAAGATAAATATTTGCTTATCTTGAAGAAGAGAGAGAAGAATTTGGGGCCATCAAAAGTTGAAGTATCAGTTTGTTTTCTGTCTCTTCTTGGCATCTCATGCTGGTTGGATAATCACTAGACTAGCCACCAACCCCTAATAAAATGACCAATTTGTAAAAGTAAAATCAGAATTCCATGAGCACCTCCATGCAACAATAATTTTATGATCAGCAGATCAATGAGATAGCATTCAGAAATGGTTTCGTTTTGTGAGGATGATGGATATCTCCATATCCAAATATTCACAAACCCTAAAAAATTGGAAATGCAAGAAAGGGGTGTTTGGTTAAATTGAATATGCTGGCTTCTTGATATTGGAAAGGAACCCCATCAAAAATCCAAATTAAGGTCACATCAACACAGCACTAGCTAGCTGAGATTTAGTTATTGATAGAAGAATATATCCATTTCTCGATCGATATGACATTTGCAACTTCATTTTCATCTTACGATGGACAGACACCTAATGCATAACTTTCCGAATTTCAAACTTCATTCCAATTCCAAATTGTATAGGTTCCATTTTTATCTATATAGTACTGCTCACGGTTATGAATTATATAAATCAACGTCAATTCATAGACATTCTTTTTTTATTTATTGGGAGGCACACTGTGCTTATTTTATATTATTATTATAATATTTACTGATATAAATTACATGGGTTAATATTGTATTATAAACATTTTTGCTTGGGGGCACGACGAGATGATAACACTGCAAGCTGCATAATAAGAGCGACTTTCTCCTGAGTTTATCAATTAATAAATTGGTGAAGATATTTATGATTGAGATGATTCGAACTTGAGATTTTTCACTTCTCACGTGAGTCAAACGTTTTATAAACAATTTAATGATCTAGTATCACTCTTTACACAATTAAAATCTAGGATAAAAGGTTATATAAATGTCATGAAGAAGCCAAGACAGGATACCAGGGAAGTTGATCAACAAAAATGAGTGCCCAAATCAACGGAATTCATTGAACTATAAAAATCTCACTTGAGCATCTTTTCGTAACATTACACACATAGCCGCGAGATGTAATAAAGAAAAATACAGCTGATCAAATTAGCTTTATTAATTAAGGAGTTATGGTATAGAATGATGAGAAGCAGTACTAAAGCCAAATAGCTCCAGCATCCCTAAGCAGTTTCTTCAAGGAGCCGTTAAGGTGAAGGGTCATGACAGTATTAGCAGATCCAACAAATTTGCCACCTATAAATACAGCTGGGACTGAAGGGTTGCACCCTAACCTCAAAAGAGCCCATTCCATTTCTTTTCCTCTTGAATCTTCATCAAGCTCGTAAATTGCTGGGCTCACTCCTTGTTCATAGAACAACCTCTTTATTGCATGGCACATGCAGCATGAACTCCTGCTGAATATAACTACTGCTTTTTGCCCGGCCAACTTCGCTACTCTATCCATTTATATAAATCTTCCTCCCTCTCTCTGTTTATATGTACATGTATACAACAAAATGTGCAATAGTATAATAGATCTTAGATATAAAAACAAAATGTGGAGAATAAAGATTGTTATATTTGAAGGTTTTGAGGCAAACTTTATAACCGAAGCTAGCTTTGACAAAAATAATGCAAGAGAGCTCGATTAATGAAGTATGAATAGAGGTAAAGAAAGGAAATTAAGGTTGTTGCGTAGTTATGTGTATGCTTATGGAGTTCTTTAGAGCTTATATATATATATATATATATATGTAAGTACATGGAGAGAGTGAGAGAGAGGGTTTCTTTTTATATGAATTAATTGTTTAATCCAAGGCGGCAAAGAAATCAAGAAAAGGTGAAGGTTCTTTAAGATATTTGGATTGATTCCTGATTTCGTGTTATTTCTTTTTTTTTTTTTTTTTCCCTTTAATATGGATGCTGCAAAATTTAACCTTTGTTTATGTAATGATAAGGACTTGCTGTGAGCCGGAATCCAAAAGACTGAAAAATATATGTACATGGATAAGCCAAATGGTGCCGAAAGTAAGAAAAGAAAATTATTATTATTTTTTATTTTTGTAAACGCAGGGTACTGTGTGCTATTGCCTTTTCGCAGACAGATGATATAGTGCCACTACTGCATGTCCAATTTACCATTTGGTAAGAGAGTTGATATATATTGCTTGTGTAAGGTCGAGGAATGTCAACTTTGGATAGAATGACTTAATATATATTTGCATATGCATGGTAGAATATCCTACATTTATTGAGATTTAAAAATTTTAAACTTCTATCTCATATTAATTTATAAACAATTTTATGTGCTTTGGAAGAGAAAAAAGAATTTGATTTACCAATATGAGCTAAAATTTTAAAGTTAACGAGTGAAAATTGAACACGGTCAACTCGAAAAAGATTAAAATCTTTACCCTCAATGATCTTAGTACTTAGCAAGCCTTATAGCACAGTTTCAAACCTGATACTAGACTCTAACTCGTTTCCGCCATAATCGGATTTCTAAATTCTAACAATCAGATTGTATAAGGAGAGAATCAAACCCTAGAAAACATTGGTACGGAGGCAAAAAAACCTCAATGTTTGTCAAGATCATGATAAAGAAGAACATATATTCCAAATGTATATAATATATCCATGCACGTGCTTAACATCGACACATCATTATTAGTTATCTTTGGACGATTCTGTATATCACTAACTACTAAGAATTGAAATAACATAGAAAATTAGCAAAATGATTAAGAGAAAAGCACGTCAAAATCGTAAATTAATCTTGAGATACAGAAAGATGAAAATCATCGATTTATTGTTATTTATTATATTTGTTCTTCTTTCTTTATTGATAATGGATGGAGGTATTCTTTGTGTTTCGTATCTGAAAAAGGTACGTAACAGTAGAAAAAGAAAAGGCAAAGAGTATATAGTATAAAAGAAAAGAAAAGAAAAGAAGAATGTTCCTCTCTTGGCTTTATTAATTTGTTTCTTTATCTCCTTTTCTTGAGAAAGGAGAAGAATATGTAATATGTAAGCAGAAGAGGTAGGGGTGGGTACCCCTCCTACCGAAAAAATATATATGAATGTGATGCTAGGATACGTCCTCGCATTCTTCTTTATCATATAATTTGTATAAAGTTGACATTCTTTTTCCACTCGTTACTATTCCTCTTTATGGGGATCTTATCCCCTTCATTCTCTCCCACATGATACATACATAAGTTTTTTCTACATACAAAAATCATATATACATATGCGTGTCATGCATGCATGCATGCATATTAATATTATTAATACAAAAACAAAGTTTTGCTGGATGCTATTAAATTTTTAATTAAAGACTTTGGTTAGCAGATAATTCAAGACCTAGTAGAGATTTAACCCATGTAGTTGAAATTTGTTTTTTGAGCCTTGAGATCTCTGTTTATGTATGTGTTAATGATTAGTTTTTAAATTTTTTTTTTTTTCAAAAGACATACACATGTATATATTAAAAATACGTGAGCTGGCCAATCAAGTGAAATTTGATGAGTTAAGGCTTAATTAAAAAAAAAAATTCAAATTTATAAATAATTAAAGATGATGGTCATATAGCAATAAAAGGAATGTATGGAGATAAGAGATGAGATATATATATATACACAAATATGCATACGCATGGAGAAGTGGAGAACACGTAGGTGCTACGATCAAGTAACCTAGAATGTGTCCCTTGGCTCCTGACTTGAGCCAATTATACAAATGCAAATACACATATAAATCATATTAAGGGGGATAACAATAATATAACCCGAAGCTAAAAACTAGAAAGCAACACATCATAACGATCACTCACGAAGAATATTATATAAATGTACATATATTTGTACGTCGCAGTTACGTATCTGCCTTTCACATTGAAATGACAAAGATTTGAGTTAATCGCTGAATGTGGAAAAAGAAGAAGTGAAGTAGCTTTACTCTAATTTAATAATTGTAATTTTCTATAATATATTTGACATACCATCTCGAGTTTTCCAATACTTTACCCTTTGGTAATTAATGGTTATTATATGTAGATACATAGACTTTGTTTTCATTTATATCATTATAGAGAAAAAAACAAACTTGTGTTTTTTTAATATTTAGCTCAAGATTTAAATATACGGACACCTTAAAATGTTGAACATGTCTTATCGTGGTTGCATCATATTACAGCCATCTCCTTTTTTTAACATGCCAATGGATGATGCGGTAATGACAATGGGGACCTCAGGCATCTGTGTCTCCGATATCTTTCCATGTACGGTCTCTTTTAACTGGTGCAAAGCTCTGTGCTATAAGGGGATGCTGAGTTCATTATAGCGTTCATAGAAAGAAAGAAAGAATTACAGATAGTTTCTTCACATCCAATTTAAGACAAGTCGATTCATGCTTCAGATATTATATGTTTACTTTGTTGTATGATCATTGAACATTATTTACTGATCGAAAATCGAAATTTGTTAATATTACATGGAAATGGATTGGATGAAACACCTTGAATTGAGTGGGAATCTTGTTACCATCAGAGAAGGTCCCAAATGGATAAATACAACAAATTTTCTTTCTCCCACCTCAACATATATGCGTTCTTGAAAAAGACATTCTCGGTGTAGATAAAAATGAACAATAAAAACGTAGGCAAGTATCAGTTTTACGATAAATGTGAGTGAAACCGTACTGAGATGATACATCTCTATTAATTTCCGTAGGAAATATTCTCCACATCGTGCAATTTTCCTTTTTTATTTCCTTTTTAAGTGGAACAAAAGAGTGGTTCCCAAACCAAACCCAAATATCTAATAGAACATTCTCATTTTGCTTCATATTGAAACCTTCTTTTTTGTTCTCATGCTCAGAACCCTTATATATATCTCTCCCCAGACCCCAACAACCCACAGCACAATCCATCATAATCTTAAATAAAAAAGAATAGATACAGAGAGAAAGAAGAGTTCTTCGATGGAGAGGGTGACACAGTTGGCAGCAGAAAGACCAGTGGTGATATTTAGCAGGAGCACATGTTGCATGTGCCATGCGATCAAGACATTGCTTAGCGATTTTGGGGTCAACCCGGCGGTTCACGAATTAGATGAGATAGCAAGAGGAAGGGAGATAGAGCAAGCACTAGCAAGACTTGGCTCTCCAACCCTACCGGCTGTGTTCATTGGTGGTGAACTTGTGGGTGGAGCCAATGAGGTTATGGCTCTTCACCTTAATCGCTCCTTAATCCCAATGCTTATACGTGCAGGTGCATTGTGGGTTTGAGAAATTAATTATAATTAATTAACTATCATGGTCCTATAAAATATATAATTATATAATATATATATAATGATGATGGTACATACTATATATATATATATGATGATGATGATGATGGTACATGCTATATGTATCGAATACTGAGTTTATTATGTACTAACAATGAGGCTCTATACTATATATATGGTTAATAGGTAATCAGGTACGTACGTAGTACTCCTTTTTGTAATGCAGTATGTTCTTCTTGCTAATAATAAAACTATTGTAGTTTCCTCAATTTATTATGAGTTAATGTATATAAATATATATACACAAACTTACTATTAGTAGTTACTTTTAATCTATCTAGACATGAAGGTGTAATAATCAAATAACATCTCTTATTTCATCATTCGCATAAATCACGTAAATTCATAATGGAATGATGATTTTACACTCGAGTTAAGTATTATATTTAAATAAAATTTATTAATAATGACAATTTTTGATTTCAAACCTCTAACTAAAATTCAAATAAAAGCTCGCATGAAGATGGAAGGGAGCTTTCCCTAAATAAAAAAAAAAAAAAAAAAAAATTGAGATGGCTTTACTTACATTACATGCACACTGTTACCATTAGCTTAATCTCTTCAAAATTGGCTAAGTTTGGGCCAATTCAAAGTAACTGATAATGATATGGGCCTCTTATTAAGAAATAGGTGGTGGGCTAGGCCGTGCAAGAAAACACAAAATCCAAAGTCCAAAGTAGTAACACGTGGGGGGAGGACAGATTCGATTCAAGTCCGAATATAAAAAGAAAGTCACCTTAATGACTGTGGGGCCCACTGCCTCAGGTAATTAATGTATTGGACTGTCTGAACTGAAAGAGCCTCGACTAACCAAACCAAGTTACCCAACCCCAACGGTCATTTCTATTTCAGTATTTACAATAATCCATTCTTCTTCTTTTTACGATTTGATTATTTTATTTATTTATATCACTGATGATGATAATTTAAAATATTAAACAATTATACAGAAAAAGGAGAGTTAAAATTTTTTTAATAAACAGACATCATTTACTTATTATTTTTTTTAAAATGATATGATAACAGAATTGAAATTTAATCAATAAATAGGACAGGACGCAAAATGATGAGATTAATTATTTTCCATGATATTTTTAGTTGTTTTTCTTTTTTCGGAAGGAAGAAGCCAAAAAGAAAAAAGCAACCTTTATGACTATTCTCTCCGAAAATCTCAACCAGAATCACAAAACAAAGCCAATGACGACAAATGCCATAACTTTGACACCTCTTTCTTTCTCACTCTCGCCTCACTTACAGCTCACTGATATAAAGCAGTAGCCCTTTTACACAACCAGCTTTTAGGACCAGTGATTTACATTGTATTATTTTTCAGTTGTAGTACTTGCAGCTACTTTTCATTTTCTTTCGGAATCTTTCGTCTTCTTCAATACTTTTGTTTTCTCAGTACCCGAACATGGCTCCATTGTTGTTTTCTGTCGGATGTCTTTTTTGATAGGTAAGTTCATAACCGAGTAATTTTGTATTTGGTTGTCTGTTCTTGTGTTTGTTACTGCTTGGAAGCTCCTATTAGTTTTTATCTTGACTCTATGCTTTTTTTTTTTTTATTTGTGTGTGTGTGTGTGTGTCTGTTTTTGTTGCCTCTTTTGAGAGTCTTTTCTTGATAATGTTTGGCTGTATTTGTCAAAATTTTTAGGGTTTTGTTGGTAGCTTTTGGCTTTGAGATAGAGAAGGTGTTAGTTGCACTTTTGTTCCGAGCAAAAATGTTTGGTTTCTCTCGTAGACGCATGAAGCTTGGCAGGTCAGTTGTTTATATAAGTTTCCTTTTAACAATGGTTGGTACCTGTTTATTTTTGGGATTATTTTCATTTCAAAAACTTGGTAATGTGTATAAAGGTAGAGGAAATTTAAGGTATATAAGCTTGAAACATTTGAGACTCGAGAAACTAACTATGAGATGCAGTTAAGGATCATTTGTAGAAACCCAATTGTTAACTAGATTTTGACTGGTAATTAATTGATCATGCAGTTCTATCCAAAAAGTTAGATTTTTATTTTGATGCTGATATAATGCTTCTAAATTTGGATTCCAATTGTGTTGCTCTTCAGAGTGAAGAAGGTGCAACTCTCAGATTCGACACTCGTAACAAGAAGTCCCGTTAGAACCCAGAAGCGAAATCCCAATGTAAGACTTGCAACTTTCTTGGTTGTGAACTGGCATCAATGGTGTGGTTTGTACGCGTTGTGCTAAGATCTTTAATTGGTTTTTCGATAGGGTGAAGGTGCTGCCCCTACAACCAGTCATTCCAATGAGCTTGATTGTCAGTGTTCGTCTGCTCCACCCGAGATTAATAGCTCCACTTCAGGGAGCTCTGAGAATTGGATGGTGTTGTCTGTATCTGGGGAAAAACCCATGCCTCGTTTCAATGTAATATTTGGTTGATTTTTATACTCTATTGGTTATCTCATTGTGCATATGCTAACCTGGAAAAGCTGAAAACTTTCGTTTTTTTTGTCATTTTTCTGAATAGCATGCTGCGACTGTGATTGGTAAAAAAATGATTGTGGTTGGTGGTGAATCTGGAAATGGATTGTTAGATGATGTACAGGTACAGATTTTTCTTCTTCACATTCCATTTGTTTTTGGTAGTTTAATGTGGACAAAAAAAAACTTACTTAATATTGCATTGCTAGATTATTTTTTTGGAAGCGATCAAATTTGAGCGTGGTCACTCAAATCTTTCATTTTAGAGTATGGTAAATGTATGTCAAGACAAGAACTGTACCGTTTGAGCTAATGTTGTCATTTTTATCTCAGGTTCTTAATTTTGACCAATTTACCTGGACCGCAATTTCATCTAAGCTTTACTTGTCACCAAGCAGCCTGCCATTAAAGATTCCTGCATGCAGAGGCCATAGTCTGGTATTTACACATATCTTGTTACCAGTACCTTTCAACTACATCGTTTGATGTAGGGCATTTCTCCAGTTATATGTGATAGCATCATTCTGTATGATGAAAGTTTGGTTTTAGTTTTCCAGGAAAGATCTTGTTCCTGTTTTCAATGGATATATTGAGTTTCATGTGTGCTAATTTGCTGTTTTTCTTACTTAAGCATGATGTGTAAGTATGTGCTTAAAATACTTCTGCTGTATGCATCGTGTAGGTTTCATGGGGGAAGAAGGCACTTCTAATCGGAGGAAAAACTGATCCTGCTAGCGATAGAATTTCAGGTATTTCAGGATGGATATTCGTGCATTGCTTGTTCTCCCAGGTGATGTGCAATTACTCCATTCTCTTTCTGGCCTTTGCAGTGTGGGCATTTGACACAGAAACAGAGTGCTGGTCTCTTTTGGAAGCAAAAGGAGATGTGCCGGTATGATCACAGCCTGTCTGACAATTGGTGTCACATTTTCAATTCAAAGCCTTTCAACAAAAAGATCTATTCCTTGGGTCTATTTACAATTATATCGAATCATTCCCTTAATTGAATTGATGATCTAATTTTGTTGTTTCCATTTTGAGCCTCTGATCTTAATTTTTTTTGGACAAATTTGCTTAGAAAATTGAAGCATGCTTTCTGATGTGGAATTTAATTTGCATTGCAGGTTGCTCGCAGTGGTCATACAGTAGTTAGGGCAAGCTCTGTTTTAATTCTATTTGGAGGTGAAGATGGTAAGAAGAGAAAATTAAATGATCTACATATGTTTGATTTGAAGTCTCTAACATGGCTCCCCTTACATTGCACGTGAGTTGATTTTGCTGCCCTGTTCTCTGGTATACATGATGGGCATACGCATTAAGGTTTTCAGTTAGCATTCCTTTGTGCATGCAGTGGAACAGGGCCATCTCCAAGATCCAATCATGTGGCTGCTCTTTGTGACGATAAAATGCTTCTTATATTTGGAGGAGCATCAAAGTCGCGAACTCTGAATGACTTGTATTCACTTGACTTCGAAACGGTGCTTAGTTCATTCCTAATTTTGCTTTGTGGGTTATTTTGTGGCCAGATAAAAGTAACTTAATAGTAGTTGGTGCATTGATATGTGATGTTTTTACTCAGATGGTTTGGTCGAGAGTAAAAATACGAGGTTTCCATCCGTCTCCAAGGGCTGGTTGCTGTGGAGTCTTATGTGGAAATAAATGGTACATAGCAGGGGGTGGTAGCAGAAAAAAACGTATGCCTCATGAGCTAAGAAGCATATGTTTTTTAATATTTGCAACTTTAGCTGCAATAAAAAGGACAATACTTTTTTTCTAGTTTGTTTCTCTCGTATTGCATTGTGCTAGTGAGTTTTCTGGTTTTTTTTATGTCAGGTTCAACTTGGTGCTCAACTAATTGCTAGCTTTAGTTCTTTTAGTCCCTTTGGCTTCAGTTCTTGTTAGGTGTCTGATGCCTAAATGCCTTAAGTGTTGATTTAATTCCTTGTTACTAATTCCTGGATGCGGAATCTGTGCATTCATCGACATTTTGTCACACACTTGTACTTGCAGTTGAAAACTTTTCTCATGATTCATGCAGGACACTCGGAAACTTTGATTTTTGATATTCTGAAAGTGGAATGGTCTGTGGCCTTTGCATCATCTCCATCTTCTATCACATTAAATAAGGTTAGCTCACGGTGATATTCACTTCTGCATAATCCTCTGCTACAAAATGAATCCAGTCACCGGCAATTTAGCTCTCAGTGGAATAATCTTGAGGACTAATTTGCAGAGAAAGGGATGAGTATGCATTATTCTTGTCCCTTTTTATTATATTTGTCTGTCTAAATCATTATTTTCTCTCCTAGGGATTTAGCCTGGTGCTTGTGCAGCACAAGGAAAAGGATTTTCTTGTTGCATTTGGAGGATCCAAAAAGGAGCCATCAAATCAGGTTGGGAGCTGAAATCGCATTTTTGCGAAGGAGTTGATTATACTGAATTAATTTATTTCACAATGCATTGTAGGTTGAAGTTATAGGCATGGATAAGAATGAATCCATGGGTCGACAGTCTGCTGCTAATAAAGGTACTGGACCTTTGTTGTTTGGAAAACGCTCATCATCCATAGGGCTGGCTGCACAACTTACTACTGGTTCTTCCCAGCGTTCGGTTGATTCCATCGCAAGACAAAATTTAACATCTGCAGTTGAGCAGCATGGATCTGGTAGGAAATCTTTGTCAGAGACACTTGTTGATCCAAATCCTGGCAATGTCTCACTGCGCAAGCAATTTCATGATGAAGAACATGGCACAACTGTTAAGATAGTAAAGAATTTAGAAGAAGGAACTTCTTCATCTCCTGTAAGTGATAGTTCTCCAATTAAATATCGTCAATCTTTCGAGCATGCTTTATAAAGCTCAGTTTCAGTTTATGAATCTGAGGTTTCAGGCAGTTAGTACAATGAAAAATCAAGTCATTATGGTTATTGTGGCACCTCTGTAAGATACTCTGGTTAGATTTCATCCCTTAGAATTGATGAGGCTTCTAAGTTTTTTACGCAAATTTTGGATTTATTGAAGTCCTTTTGCACCTGTTTACCCCTCAAAATAATTGTCTACCATATCCTTTCAATTCATCATTAGCATGCAATTTATTCTACTCTTTCAATTCTTCTATAACTACTTGAACATTTGTTCAAAGTGAAATGTATTTGAATTTTCTATCAACAGTAACATGGTTTTATTTTCAGGCAAGGGAGCATCGAATAAACCAAATGCATATGCCAATTCAGACTAACATTTCGATAGGTAAAATTATTGCTGAGGAGGCATGTTGTGGATTTGAATCTGAAAATTTGAACTCCCAAAACCCAGGAATTGGAAACCATCCAGTTGACAATGATGACGAATTAGTACCAGAAACTGATGGTATGGCAGGAGGTGCTCATTCAAGCATATATCAATTATATGAAACAAAAATAGGTGCTCTAATAAGAAAAAATGGGGTTCTAGAAGGACAGCTGGCTGCTGCATTATCAAGTCGAGATGCTGCAGAGAAAAATCTGTCATCTGTCTTGAAGAGTAAACAAGAGTTGGAGAAAAAGTTGACAGACACACTGAGGGAGTTGGAATTGTTAAAAGAGAAGTTGGCTAGTGTAGAGCTAGCACAAGAAGAGGCCAGCAGCTTATCAAATATTGTTCATTCTGACAATGTAAGGCTGGAGCATGACGTGGCTTTCCTTAAGGCAGTTCTGGACGATACGCAGAAGGTAGCTTCCAAAATGCAAACTCACAATATTGGGATTGTTCTTTTCATGTTAGTTTTTGACACTGTATTTTCTTGCAGGAGCTACATTCTACAAGGGGAGTCCTTGCAGGGGAAAGGGCCAGAGCGTTCCAACTACAGGTAATGACTTCAGAGTCCATACCATATACCTGGGGAATAAAGAAGAAGAATGGTCATTTTAACGGTTATTTCTTCATCTTAACTCTGGTATTAACATTGCATCACCTGGCAGGTTGAAGTTTTTCATCTTAAACAAAGATTGCAATCTATGGAAAATCGAGTTCCCACGCCCAGAAAACCATTCAATGTCTAGCAAGTGAACACGAAAAGGGGAATAAATAGCAGTAATAGAAGGCAAGAGCTTGCTATGCTGTCTGACTGATCAACCTGTCTCGAACTGTTAACCACGTTGATGTACATGTAATGCATACTTGTTTTGTTGAAAATATAATTTTACTAATTTGTGCATATAATTTACAGTTTTGATTAGTACTCTTTTGAAGTCCAGATTTTGCTTATAAATGCTATTAATTTTAGTAAATTTTAGGCCCAAATAGTTATAAAAACAAAAATCTGAAGTTCCAAAAAAAATTTTACGTAATCGTAAACATGAAAATTTAAATTTGTGAAGTGAATTACATAGAGTTCGTTTGATACCTGATCAAGTTCTTGAGCTCTTTTTATGACATTACAATTGAAAAGCAATAATACAACATCAGTCAAAATATTCATTTTTACATCACCCGGAAGACTTTCATGCTTCCATTGAATCCTTAATGATACCTTCTTACGGCAACAATTTTGAAAAAAATACAATCATTCACCTCATGTCACTTTCGCAAATAGTAATCGATTGAGACTATACGGTGCTGCGCTAACGTTGCAATTTCTGGTTGTCTCTCAATTGATTTATCCAGGCATGGTTTGTTGGTGACAGTTTTTGTGTAGCATTTTTCCTCCAACTTAACAATCTTCATGATATCATTTCTTCATCACGGCTAAATTCCATGGCCTTGTTTTAGCTATGCTCTCACAAAAGCTCAGGCTCTTCTTGATCTGCATCAGCATCCTCCACCTCATTTTCTTCATCTTCCTCAGGGGCATCCGGATCCACCCCCTACAATAAGATGCTTATCAGAACTCTGATGATAAATGATGAAAAATTTCCCCTAAAACCATTCTAGACATCTCTAGCCACACCTCCAAAACAAAATTATAGAATAAATTTTGCTGACGAATATCACAACACTGCAGTTTCAACTAACTGCAGGTACACATTAGACAAATGTTCAAGGATCGCCAAAGTCCATGTAACTGTTACAAATATTGGGGAGTGAAAAGCAAAAACTAAATGTGGGTGTAAAAAAAGTATACTAACAGAAAACAAACCTTCATTTGTTTTTCCAAACGCTCTAGCCCTTTCTTTGCAGCCTCATTCTGCGAGTTTATTCTGCAATGCGAAATACAGTTTAAATTGGAGGCAATAACAACTGAGGCATCACTATCTGGTGCCCTATTCACAGCCAATAACACTATTCACCATCTTAAAAACAACAAGGCCAAATACCAATGCTCTATTGCAGTTTTAGAATTAAAGAAATCAGAGCAAATTAAATGAGGTTAACCTTAATGCAGCCTGATAATGTGACAAAGCCTCTTGCAGCATATTTGTGGCAGCAAATACTTGAGCCAGTTTGACATGAAGAGAGTCATCAGCCCAGTCCTTCAGATATCGCTCAAGCAGAGATACTGCATCTCCATTTCGACCCTCGATTACATGGAGCTCGGCCAAAGCTAATGCAGCACCAAGATAACCAGGTTCCAGCCGCAGTGCCGACTCATAGAACTTTTTTGCCTGTTTCCAATTGAGGTAAAAAATGGCTTCTTCATAACTCATAAATTTGGTGATACAAAGTTCCATTTTACTCGATGCAAAATGACCTTAACCTAGAAAAAGGTAAGGAGAGGAGATGCTAAAATGATTTGTCACAGGGTTACCTTCTCTCTGCCCCCAGAGTTACTAGCATGCACATCCCCAACTAATTTTAGAGCCTTAGCAGATTGAGGCATTGCCTTCATTGCCTCCCTGGCAGCATGCAGAGCCTCTTTGATTTTGGAGAAAGCCAGATAAGAATGAACCAGACCTGAAAGTGTAATCCATCCCAGTTAATTTCAAGGCTTATTTTCTTTAACCTCATTTCCTTCAATAAAAGAGCTGCATCAAGCATGCATGCTAATAGTACAAATAACCTGGAGGCTATGCAATCAAAACTATAGATATTTTTATCTCATTTTCATCTTTGCAGATTTCACCTTGATATGAACGAAGATCAGGCCTTAATTCTTGAGCTCCCCTGAAAGCAATTACAGCTGCTTCTGGCCGCTTCAGTGACAAGAGTAGATTTCCCTGAAAATATAATATGGTGGTGTGCTCATTTCATCGAAGATAAATAGGCTAAAGTCCTAGCCCCAATCTAGTTGGGTAAGTTATATGGATCTATTATCTGGGTTCAGGTTTGTATCCACAGAAAGGTCCAGAAAAATAATACATAAAAACCTTGAGCAAGATAATCTTTATTCTACCAGAGAGATATATCATCTGCATACCTTCATTATGTAACCAGGAATGTGCCTCTCATCAATTCGGATACTCTGATTGCAAAATTGTGAACTTTGTGAGATTATGATCCGAAAAAATAACAAAATAAATGCCACAACAAAAAACAAGTCAACCTTCTCAGCATAAGACAATGCTCCTCTTTCATCTTTCCTTTCCCACAGGACAGATAAAGCCACAAAAACTTCTGGCCTTGTAGGGTCAATACTCAGCAAATCATGCACTAACTTATTTAACTTTGAGTAATCAGACTTTATCTTTAGAAGCATTGCATACTCATCCATATAAGTCATGACGTATGGATCAAGTGATCGAACCTGGAAGACCAGAAGATAATATGTTAGTTTGCATGGTGATTATGGACATCTATAGAACAAAAGCAAAATCTGATACCTTCTGAAAATTCATTATGGCTTCATCGTTCTTTCCAATAATGGCTTCAACCTTAACACATTGTTTTATGCATAAGTCATACAGATAAACCCAATTTTAATCATCTTTGATGCGACATAATACAACATTTCTAACCTTCGCAATTTCAAGTAATATATGTATATTATTTGGAAAACGTTGCAGGAGTTCTCCAAAGAGTTCCAAACCACCTACCGAGAGAGAGAGAGATCAATCAATTGTTAAACTCAAACAGCAATCACAAAGACCTTACCCTTGTAATCATTTGAAGCAATGCAACATTTCGCCTCCACATAGCGCTGCAAAGAAATAACATCATAAAGCTAGCTAGCATGCAACTGAAGGAGGAAAAAAAAAATCATAGAATATATTTTTCTATAAAAAAATAGTGGGGAGTGAAAACAAATATAAATACTTGAGAGAAATACAAAGCATTGAGAGTTTCCCAAAAGATATTGAATTCCGACTACTACATCATATACTCACTTGAAGCCAACGATTTGAGTCAACATGATCAATTGATGCTCTTCCACTTCTATTTGAAGCCTGCAATCACATGACAAACAGCCACAAAGATAGCAAACTACTCAAAATCAGACATTACAAAAAGCTATACCAATGTGTAACTCATAATAAAGGCTCAGGTTAAACATACTTATGTAAAAGTTGTGTAAGTTTCATGGAAAGCCACACTGCTATTTATTACAGTTATTGTTAAAATGTTTATTCTTTTCAATTGGAGCTTCTATTACGATATGTAATCCCTAATTCTACTCTATCAAACTAAGCTCCATACCAATTAAGTCTTTGTCAAATGAGGTAGAAACTGAAGCTCCATATACACAATATAAATCATGATCAACACAGCTAATCTCAGTTCCTCTATCTAGTAACTCTGATAGATAGAGTGTGGTTAAAATTTATACAACCACACCATCTCAATGAAACTTTTTCTGGCTTACATGAGAAATATAATTAATCACCAAGATAAAATTGTTGATCTTTGACAAAAGAAAAGCTTCCACTTAGCAGTGTGAAAGTGGCTTCAAACTTTTATGAACAAACCTGTGAAAAAATTGAAATGATGTCTTTGGCAGACACTCCTAGTTCAGCTAATGCTATTATAGCCTCAAGTACATAAGGGCAATGCCTGCAGAGGGAGCGAAGAGAGCAATGTATTTCAGAATGGCAATATAACAATACTTGTATTAAAATTTGATAAAAGTAACAAATTGACGCATTTATGTGAATCAACATGCAGTCAGAACGAGGAATCTGTATGGTAAAAACAATGACTTAGAAATAGCAAGCTACATTTTTCTACATAAGATCAATATAAGCACACAAATATGTATGCATAATTTTAATATCACATTGGGGGAAAAAATTAAAAATATCTCATATTTACTAATGTGTTAGGGAGAAGACTAAGCATAAAGTAACCAGCACGAGAAAGTGCCAACTAGAGTGGCTATTCAAGTACTCTGGCAATGAGACCAAGGGGATCGAATGAGATTCAGAGTTTTAAAGAATGGGAAAGTTCTGCCCCCCTATAACAAAGCCATTGGATGTGCATAAGAGAAAGAGGTACAGACTGGACATGACAAACCTTAAACACTCTTTGTAACAGGCAATAGCAAAGCGGTTATGTCTAGAGTTTCGATAGAGCTTGGCCATTAATAGACTCATCTGTACAGTTCTTGCTTTACTAGGAATTCCCTCCATCTGCATAATTGAGCTTATATAAGAAGAGAAAGCAAAAGGAAATGCACAACTAATATTGTCACACTAACTTATAACTTGCTGAGTTGCAATAAAAAGGCAACGTAATATGCTTACACGTAAAAAGCTAACAAAACAGAAATACATAGCAACCAAAGACTAGGGATGCAAAACCTCTACAAGTGCGGCTCTAGTTTCACTCAAGGCAGAATGGCAAGAAGCAACCTTGAACTTCACCTGCCACAGAAAAATCAACACCAAGCATACAATTCCACAAGCATCAGCTGCTTCACCACTAAAACAAATATTAATTGCTTCACTTGTCAAAAGAAATAATAAAGCTACCTCATTT
Organism: Jatropha podagrica; assembly: GCA_947857235.1. Classification (NCBI taxonomy): domain Eukaryota; kingdom Viridiplantae; phylum Streptophyta; class Magnoliopsida; order Malpighiales; family Euphorbiaceae; genus Jatropha; species Jatropha podagrica. Next base: position 13,158 of record CANUEP010151726.1, on the reverse strand, counting down.
TCATTAATTGCCGAAATGTTGAAAGAATTCGGAGAAGAAGACCTGTTTGACAATGAACTTCTAGAAGTTGTTGAATTTTGTTTGGGGAGTATCTTATAATACTGTAAAGCCTGCTTGTATGTATGCTGCCACCAAAATAACAAATGAAAATAACTTCAAAAACAACATTGATATCCATAATTTGAAGCTACTAGCTTCAATCAGTTAAATAACTCACAATTGCTCTACGAAACTCCCTCTCACGAAAAAATGCGTCTCCAAGGAAAATCTGAAACAAAGCAGTAATTTACCAGCACATACATTAAAGATGTATAAGAGCCAAAATAGTTGAATAGAAGAGGAAACGCATAACCATTTACCAGATTTTCGGCCTTAACTTGAGGATTGGTTTCAGGATTAATAGAAGACGATGAAACAAGAAAGCAACCCTATTTTCAGAAAAACAAAAAGAGAGAAATGCATTAGTGTTCTAATTGAATATAAGTAACACAGAATAGGGGTAAAGGATCATTTGGAATTTTAAAAAAAAAGTAATTACTAGCATTTGAGCAGAGCTGTAGAGGTCATTATCGAGGAGAGTGGTGATTTGATCCTTTGGAATTTCCATATTTGCAGAGAAAGAGAAGAGAATTGATGAGGAATTTTTCAAATCGTGCGAGTTGGCGCGTCGAAATTTGGATACAGCAAAAGGTTTAGGGTTTATGACCGAAATTTCATGCCTGGATATAGTACACTACAAAGCTGATTGCCGCCGGTTTCTCTCTTTGGTTTGAAATCAGTGTCTCCGTCCTCCATTTTTCGGTCTGTATCTATTTGCACACAAACATGTAATAGTAAATTATACTTTTGGTCCTCCATTTTTTTTTTCTTTGGAAAAAAATGTACATATGCTTAATCTGGTTGTTCTGTCGTTCATGTCGTTCGACAAATCCTAAGTTTGACGCCCAGATAAAACGACCTTAAGTTTGGTTACTGTCGTATGCAAGTTCGTAACCTGCAGTCTGTTGTATTGTGACCGACAGCGCAAGTGATGACGTGTTTACAAACAAAAAGCCCAATACGGCTGATGATGTCGCCAGATAAGACTACCGCCTTTCAAAGGCCATACGATTTGGTGTCCACCGGACACCGTTGAGTTCTTCTCCGCCTCCCTCAAAGAATGGATTCCTCTTCTGTTTCTTCTTCGTCATCACGAAATTCACAAAAGAACGTCTTCAATCGCGAGAAGTTTCTTCTAAGGGTAATTTGGCCGGCGATACGAGGGCAAACCTGTCCAATATGTTTGAAAGATCTCGGGGACCATCGCAGAACTGCGTTGGTCACCGTGTGCTTGCATGCCTACTGTTTGCGATGCATTCGAAAGTGGAGCGATTTGAAGCGCAAGTGCCCTCTCTGCAACGTGGCGTTCGATTCCTTATTCTACAAGATCAGTTTCTCATCTCGAAATTTCCTTACGCAGAAGTTACCTGTTTTAAAGGAGGGTAAAATAGCCATTGATGTACTTGACTTCAGCTCCAGAGTTAGACGACAGTGAGCCCTCAAGCTCGTAGTTTTTAATTTCTGTAATAATCAAATGATTACTGCGTGAATTTGAAAATCGTAATTGTTTTTTGTTAAGGATGATGCGAAGTAGGCCCTTGCCGTGGAGGCGAACATTTGGGCGGCCAGGGTCTGTGCCTTCTGATGTTACTGCTGAAAGGAAGATTCAATGGCGAGCTAGGTAGATTGCATATTGATTTTTTTTTTTTTTTTTTGCTGAAAAATTTGTAAATATGAACTAGCATGCTTTGGGCGGTAGCTAAAAATTGTTCATTTCTTTGTTTCCCAGTGTATACAAAAGAGGCTTGCAAGCTGTTCCTTTATCTCCTGAGCAGGTTTGTGTTGTTGTTATTATTATTATTATTATTATTATTTCATGTTCAATAGCAGTTGACATGTTGCTGTTCTTATCGCTACATTCAATATTTATGAAGCATTCCTTTGTGTTCGGTTAAATGTAGCTCATATTATGCACAAATTAATGTCCAAGATTTTTTGTAGTTTAGTTCGAATTATTGGTAAATAATTTGATTTATGCATTTAAATTTATATTTTTTTGAACCTGTAGAAGGTATCAAGAGATGGCTACTTGAAAGGAAGAGTACTGCAGAGAATAGAACCATGGATTCAAAGGGAGCTGCAGGCAATCCTTGAGGACCCGGATCCATCTGTTATTGTTCATGTTGCATCATCACTTTACATTGCAAGCCTTGAAGGAAACTTTGATGTTCAAGCAGCACAGCATGGTGTTGAAGACAACTTTCTTGCACCTTTGCAACCTTTTTTGCGTAATTGGACCAACATGTTTTGGCATGAATTAAGGTACAAAATTTAAATACTGCTCATCTTTATTCATATTCATTAATTGTGAAACCCACATCTAGAATTTGAATACAAGTAACAGTAGAAAGCACGACTTACAAGATCAAATAATCTCAGTCTTGACATCCTTATAAAACTGAGAAACACCCAAAAAATATTTAGGTCTTTTAGTTTATGAAAAGATTGCGAGTAGTTACCATACCAATTTTCTGTGAGAGGTTGTGAAGGTGCTTCCAAAGCAATGTAGCCAACCTCACTAGATAATAATTATTTCCATGTTTTGTAATTAATGCAACCACATAGACAATACCGAGTCAAAGGCAGTAGACCTATAGGATGCTGCTTACTCTTAGTTTGGGGTTTATCAAAAACTGGATGTCTTATTGCATGGATACTCTCTGTTGACCCCTCTTTTTTAATCCATAACTAATAAACTCTGAGCAGAATGCTTTTTAGATGTTTTGCAGAAACTTCACTCACTATGGAAACATATGATGCTGTGGTTACATACAAACGGTTCAATTAAGTCTACTTCAAATCCTTTGAAGTGAATTGCAGTCAAATTGAGCCTGGAGAATCAATCTGCAATACAAACAGTTCAATTAAGTCTACTTCAAATCACCTTTGAGGGGAACTGCAGTCAATTAGGGCTGGAGAGAATCAATCTGTTATTAGGTTGTTCATCTTCTTGGACCTGAGTTCCTTTCTATCCCAAGTGAAGATAGAATTCACCATTTCTGTGCTTGCTCAATCCAATCCCAAGTTGCGTGTAAGAGAATGTTAATGGTGACATGCAAGGATACTTCAAATTATCTATGTACGTATTGCACGACCAGGAATGGATGATAAATTATGGAAAATTTATCATTTTGTTATTATTAATGTCTGAGGTACTAATCAACATTTATATATATATATATATATATATTTCGAGATTCTGGATCAAATTTTTATATTCTTTGTAAAGATTAATGAAAAATATCTAAAATAATAAACTATAAATAATCATACTCATGAATATCTTCAACGAGTCATCGCATGTTCTTATATTTTATTTTCCACAAAAAGTGTTTCGGGCAGGAGGGATACAGTGCAACTTATTACTGTTTCAGAAATGTATCAAGCCATTGTTGAATTACCAACATTATTAGTTTAAGGTACACAGCCGCGATTTAACTCTATAGAAGGGAAATGTTATTGAAAATCATGCAACTTACAAACAATTTTACTATAGTAAATGTTAACCATGAGCATGCATCAATTGCTACATCTTTTTACATAAAATTAGCTAACAAGATACATCACAAGCCAAATGAAATCCTGCAAGTGCGCAATACAAGTTAAGAACCATTTGGTGTTAGTACATGAAAAGCATGCTTTGGGTAGCAGTAGCACACGTCTGTCATTCTTCTTCAGGCTCTTCCTCTTCTTGGAGAAGATTTTCCCTATTATCATGGGCCCAGAAACCACGCACATCGATCAACATGCTGGCTACAGTCCCACCTTGTTTACATGAAAGCAGATCGGACAGGGTAATCCAGAGTGGGTCCTTTGGCTTGACCATATCCCAGATTTCATCCCTAACATCCTCAATACATAACTCATAGTTTCCACCCTCAATCCATTTCTGGTGTACATCTCTGTTAAACAGGGAAAAGAAACCTTTATTACACATGCCAGTATCGGTTGCTACAAAGTTTTCTGTTTTCGGTCCAGTATATCTCTGAAGATTAGAGACCTGCAGAACTTGCTCCAGTACTACAAGCAGGAAACTACAGAGTTTTCTCTAGGAAGATTGTATCAGGTAGCATCTCAGCTTTTAGATGCTCCCCTTCTATACTTCCACTCGATGGCTCGCAATGAGCAGGTGATTACCAAGACGAGAAAAAATAAATAAACTAAATTTGCTCGGCAACTAAATAAAATGATAAAATTTTGAAACTCAAGCATCAAGAAGAAAATAGTACCAACCTGAAAAGACAGTGAATATCAGCCGTGGTTAGGTATCCCCGTCCATTAAGATCGAGGCAACGGAATAAATATGCTAAACCTTCTGGAGTGTCTTTATTTTCTAGGGCTAAAACAAAGTCAAGAAAGCTTTCAAAATCCATCTCCCGAGCATTTCCTCCTCCACTTTTTCCGCGGCCGACATGCTCATCAAATACTGTCAAGAGAGATACATATACACAAAAATTTGAGTGATAATCTCAATGAAAAAAGATAACCTATCCCTGTAACACTTCCTACTTTGGAGGAATGTATCTCCACAATACAAAAAGAACTGCAACAAACATACAAGAAAAGCACTTGAATTGAAATTTATTGACATGGTATTGGGACACCTTATTTTTTAATTTTGAAAGAGCGAGTTCATATTAAAGCAATTACTGCACCACTTTTAGATGGCCTATGAAGTAGGAAGTAACATCTCATAACTTTAAAATAACTATTATGGAAATGCAGAAAGTTATTGACTAACTACTTCAAATATATATCACGAGAATCAATTTCTATTTCAAAGTGAGGCAATTATGAGTGTCAGATTTCACACCAAGGCAAGTGCGAAATGAACTGTCAAGCTAATGTTGTTCGTGTGTGTTATAACAAGTTATAATCTTGAGTAAATAAAAACAACCGTACTTCTGACATGATCAATGATATATAAAGAAAATGTTAATCCCTACCTCTTTCAATAAAAATTTCAGTCAGTGCCCCTTCTGCATACTCTCGAAGCTCTTGCTTGCTCAATGTTCCATTCATATCTTTATCAAGGGCAAGGAACATATCTATAGAAAAATGAAGATTAACTGGTTAGTACAACGCCACTTGCTGTTTTCCGTCAAACCAAATAGCAATATTTAATAAAAGTCTAATGCATCCATTACATACTTGAGTCGACACAGTCCATCACTTATAATTTCTTTGATTCAAAAGGCAAACAAAATAGTCAACTTTATGAATAACAGAACCCAGAGATACCATTCACTTACCTTCTCATGTGTCTTGTACCACATTAAATAGGGCTAATTTTTTCATCAATAAAACACATTGTAATTGATGAGATTCATACCAGGGAAAGAATTACCAGAGAAAGAGAGAGAGAGAAGACAATATAACACAACCAAGTACTAACCACATATGCGTTGTGCAGAAGTCAAAGAAAACCAATTTTCAGCTTGTTCAGTGTCAGTTACTTCTTCCTCACTTTCCTAGCATAGCAAAGATTGTAGCGAAAAATTAACTTTAGATCAAAATCTAAAAGAGCTATTCACTATTCATGCACTTCAATATTTTGAATTACTAAGGCAACTAAGCAAAATAGAAAGAGCAGAATTCACCTGATGCAATTCCATTAGTTCCTGAAGACAATTACTAAGAAGGACCTTCTTTATGCAGGCCTTCCCTGTAAGCAAAAGAAAAAAAATATAAGTTTCAACCATTTTGTATTACCACATATAGGACTACAGATATTCAAAATGACTAATCCAGTATTTTATGACTGAAATAATAAAAGAAAACAATTAGTATTCTAACTAAAACAATAGTCATGCAAACCTCGTCTATGAGGATCACAAAAGAAGAAGAATTTGTGTGCAGCTATGCGGCAGTACATTTGAACAAATTTTGCAGGCATGTCACGTAGTTGTGCTAAATTAGGAATAAGACCTCGTATATAGGCCTCCATTTCCTGATAAATAACAGAACAATTATGATTATGCATGAGATGGACTTAGTAAGTTAGCACCAAATAGTTTAACATTGCCAAAGAAGATATCAAATATAGGAAGAGTACATATAAAAAAACTTTAAATGAAAAAAGGCACAACAATGCAAAAATTCCATACATGTGGCTGGAGAAAGCCATCTGAATCCTCGTCAAGCTCACTCATATCTATTCTAGCCTGTGTGAGTGACACCTAACCAACAAGTGAATAAGCAATGATCATGAGAACAACCAAAACCATGTAAGGAGTGTTTGTATACATAGATCATTTAGGCTAAATGAAAGAATTTTGTGAAGAAAATAATACATCAAAAGACTATACTCACTGTACGCATCACATAAAGGTAAAAGGGCAAAATGGCAATTCTTCCAGATTCATCTTTCTCAAACTTCATAAAGTTAGATGGGCTGAAAAAGCGTCGACATTTGGGGCCTATTTGTTCCGTACATACTGAGGCTATGTGACAAAAATCTTCATAATTCATCTAGAGCAAGACAAAAGAAGTATATAAGTAAGCATCAATAGAGGTTAAAACAAATGACTCGAGAATATACAATCCAAAGAGTTAAAGAAAACACCTATTTTGACTTTAAGATATTTAAAAACTATGAAGCAGAAAGAACTTAAAATTTATACTTTTCATGGTAAACACTTCAGTTCAGATTTTACATCACCATATGCAATATTAACAAAATAAGTAAAGTTAAAATATAATAAAGCTAATTTTTGGGAGAAGACAAACAACAAACATTACAAATAAAAGTCAAATCAAAGTGGCTGGTGTTAGTATTAAGCTTACTTTTTCCTTTCCAAAAGACACAGCATTTTTTCTTTTTAATTTGTGAGGGGAAAAAAGAAACAACTGAACCCTTGCAACTACACTAACAATGGTTAGCATTAGAGCTTGATGCTGCAACTCTTACAAACCTTTTCTGCACCAGTGGCATCATCAATAACACAGTTTTCCCTCAAGCAAACCCACATTGCATCCAGATCATCAGCATTAAGCAAAAGATCTGATTGCTTCTGCAAAAATAAATGACAATGTCAATAGAAAACAAATACCAATAAATTAACAAGCATACCAAGAAAGAGAGCAGGTCATACCTTTAAAAATCGGTATTTTGCTAACCTTTGGACCCTGTGACTGATTGATCCTTCTTCAGGTTTCTGAAAAAAAAAAGAAAGTGCAACAATACATAACAAAAAGAGAATGAGAACATATTAGGAGCACTTAAATCAAGAGCCCAAAGAAAAGGTCAAGGCTGACAAATGAAAAACCTCCCATCAGCTTTTTAATTTTTGCCTAACAAACCGAACCCATGATACAGATCTCATACGCGCCAATGAAAAATCACAAGAGGAAGAAAAAGTAACCCTCCTACATAGTGCTTCTCCCCTTGGTATCATATAACGTTTTATTTAACATCAAGCATACAATTCCAATACTTGCCTTCTTATAGAAACTGGGTATTGTGCCAGCTTCAGCACTTTTTTGTTGCTTCTCTTTGAAAATATCAAGCAAGATCCTCTTTGTCTCAAGCTCTACAACAAAAAAAAAAAGGGCGAGAGAGAGAGAGAGAGTTACATCCTAGGAAAAGAAATCTGAATGTGTTTGTAAGCAGTAAATTTTTTATCCAACTTTACATGTTGCTTACAACAGCAACATAACAATACATCTATTCAATGTAAGTACCAACTAATTTAACTGCGGTTGCTTCACATTAATCATGTTATCGCAATATCGCAATTACAACTCTGTTTTTGCTATCCAAAGTTATTATGCTATTGGTGATGATGACACTTAAAAAATAAATAGGAAACGTAGCAGAATTAAAATCCGCTAGAAATGTAAAACTATATGAAAATATTAAGTAAAGGGAAGAAAAATGAGAGAAGAGATAAAGAACAGACCCATCAGGGCTTCGGATCCTAGTCCAGCCCCGGATCCGATGTACCGTCGGAGATTACGGACCCACAACATTGACGAAGCCGGCGGGATTTTCTTCTGGGCGGCCTCATGGCTCTCGCCATCGCTGGAACCACTGTACATTTCCAAGCTCACGAATCCAGGTCAACTGAGTTTAATCGAGCGAGTTCAGAGTTGAATTACTGTATGGAATCGAAGAATAAAAACCCTGAGCATTACAGAGTGAAAACCCAAAACCCTAGCTCTTTCAGTTTTGATCTGTGAACTTCGTGAAAAATGGGAACTTTCTGGCCGCAACTCCGATTGCGTGAATTTGAGTTACCTCCCACAATTTTTCAGAATCTCAAAATGGTGCAATTAATATTTTAAATAATTCTTAGCCCCTCCAACTTTTGAGAAATTATATTAAATACCTAAACCTATAGTAAAGGATGTAAAACGCAGAAAGTTCTTCAAAGATTTGGACGTTTTCTATTTGCTTATATGGCAGTAGAAGTTTGCATTCAGATGATTTTTTTATCGTAAAGCGAACTGACTAAATTTGTCGTTTTAAGGTTTGTTAATGGCTATATTTTTTAATATTTTATTATAAAATTATCTCTTCATTTCATTTTAATCTCAAATATTTTTTAATTTTAAATTCTAAAAATATTGATAATGTTCGTCATAGTATCATGGGTAATAGAATAATATTTTAGTAGAGATCCAATAGTAATTTATGCATTGGATTCCAATACTATTGATGTTTGACATAAAATCTTAATTTGGGACATGCAAGTTTTTCTAAATGGACAATGATTTATAGTCGTTCATTGAAAAAAATAATAATAATAAAATGTAAATATATATATATATTTTATTAGTTTGATTTATAAATAAAACTTATCAAAGAGTGATTTTAGTCACGTCTAATCCAATTTTATTATTATTATTATTAATTTTTTAATGTTGATTGTGACGCCCCATCCATGATGCTTGATTGTAGATTTCATATGAGCCCACATATTTAATTATTTTTTCTTAAAAAATTAATTATAGTACCATGTTTAAAGAGATTGCAATCACTAATTAATCATACTTTTAAATAATAAATACTATAATACAAAGACGGTCAATCACTAATTACTTGGAGATTGTTTCAATAAGATTGACTAATTTCAACATGCAAATCATATTTTCTTGAAATTTGGCAAAGCTTTTCCCCTTATTTTTCTTCAAGGTTGCTTGGAATGCTTATTATGTTATCATGTTCCATTACATTTAAATAAATACTAATTAACATTTATGAACAAGGTACAAATCTTATTTTTGGTTCCACTATTTTTTTATTCTACTATGTTATTGCTAGCTTTCTGAGCTTATTCTATTGACATTTAAGAAAAAAGAGGCATTATTTTGGCATACAATAGAATCAAGAAAAAGAAAGGAACAAGAAAAAAAAAAACAAACAAACTTCCTTTCACTTTATATGCATGTATATATGCAGAAGAGAGGGAAAGAAAGCATAATTAAGCTTGAAAGCTTCGAGAGTTCAAAAATAACCTTGCAAATGTAACCTGGCAACAAAACTATTACCTAAAATATATGCAATCATATCATTTTTAGCAACCTAGAATGCCCTACAAGCATTTAGTCACAACATTCATATCTTCACTTCAGTCAAAACAGGATTATATTTGACCATGAGAGACATTTTTGTTATTATTAAATTTTGTGTATGGTAGGTTTCATACAATGAAGAAAACAAACAAGTTCACCGCTATAAGAAAAGAACAAGCGTTTGCAATCATGGCCATGCATAAGCACCATAACTTGCTTGCTATACCCAGTTTTGAATCCATCTTTCGCAGCTCCTTTCCCCCTTTGTCCCTAACATGGGCCTTTTATACTTGAGTGTAAAGACTTGCACTACATGACAAGTTGCTTTCTAGCTTTCTCTTTTACTTTCCAGCCCAACCCATAACATAACAAATTGTGGAAAGAAAACAAACTAAATAAATGAGAAAGAAAGAGACAGACTTGCAGCTTAGTGATATTCACTATCATGGTTACAACTCATAATTCAATCATATATGCGCAAAAAATAAATAAATACAGAAGCAAGCAAATGGAGGAGAAAACCCAACACTTCTTTTTTCCAAAATAGCTAACGTTTATTCTTAGGGAACATAAAACCAAGAACATCTACCCATGGAAACTGAGTACCCGCTGAATTGCTGTTGTAATGTCTTGTTGGCTCGGTTGTCATAGACCCCATCTGAGGATGAGAAGTCCCATCTCTCTATACCAAAAATAAGAATCCCCTCTTTTCTTTCCAGATCAGATGGCAAAAAAGAGGCAAAAAGGAAGATAAGAGTGAATTTAGGGAAGAGGCTTGAAATTGACAGAGTGATAACTACCTTTTCTTTTGATCCTTTCAATAATTATGTCTTCCAGTGCCTGCCCAATTAATGTCGTTTTCATGTTCAAATATTCATGGTAAAAACCAAATATTTTTACTGTATGAAAATAAACCGCCCACATGGGCCATTGATTTTTTGGGTAGAGAGATTCCAAATAAAGCAGCTAGAGAGATTAACCAATCCAATGTATGTCCAAATATGTCAACATGAATGAATGAGTGTAGTGGTCATCATAAAACAACTTCTTCCCATGCACTTCCTCCTACATCGGGGCTCAATTCTTGAGAGACTCTTGCTGCAAGCAATGCCAAAGATAAACCAGCATGAGTTCTATCAGCAGCAATAGCCTATGTTTTCTACTTTTCTCGAATATCAGCCCCTTACCTATGAAACCGAATACTAAGAGTGTTTGCCTTGGCAAAGAGCAAAACATAAGATGTTCTTCGGTGTAGGGCTTCTCTAATGTCGATTTTTTTTGGACGTGCTCAAAGCTGGGGTACTTGGAAAAAGAAATGAGTTATCTGCTAGTATCTTACTCAGACTTTACTAGCATTGAACCTTGCCAAGCATATTTGTTTTGCTAGTGGATACTTGAGATCAGCCAGTTGTTTTCCTAAATACTTGTCTGCAGCTAAAGTTCTTCCAAGGCCTGTAGCCCTCTGTAAACAAGACGAAATCCAATAGAAAAGACAACTTGATCAGTCGTTGTTGTTACTGGTATTGAAATTAAGAGTTCCAATTTACAAAATCTGGTCTCCAATTGCAAAAAAATCTCATCTTCCATCCTTAATATAGTGACTCATCTTTGGTTGTTTACACACTAATTTGTGACAGGTGGTTCTTCTGTGCAGTCTCATTGTTTGAACTTGTTGAAGGAGACACGAAGACTGTTCCTCATGTCAAAGCCATACCCTGCAATAGTAGGAGGTGCTGCTGGAGTGGCGCTTGTTGCAATATTCATCATATTGTGGTTCTGCAAGTCACATTGTAAGAACTTTTCAAACAAGAACTCAGAGACAGGTTCTTCAGATCCATATGCACTAGGTAATGTTCCTCGAGGGACAGAACATGGAGAAATTGTTATTGCTTTTCCAGTGATATTCACTGATTCTCTTTCTAACTTGTGGCAGTGGAGTGGAATAGGGGAGGTCGATGCAGTTCAGCACCTGGCCGTCCTCTATTTGGGTCACAAGGGGCTAGAGAGTTCACAATGGATGAGTTGGAGCAAGCTACCAAGCAATTTAATGAAAGCAATCTCATCGGATATGGAAGTTTTGGGTCAGTATATAAAGGTTTGCTTCAAGATACTACAGTGGCAATAAAAAGGCGTCCCAGTGCTCCTCGAGAAGACTTTGTTGCAGAGGTATAAACTTGCAAATTGTAGATCACATTTCCTAGAGATCTATCTACCACACTGCATGCATTGAAATTATAAGTCCTACTAGGTAATAATGCACTTTGTTCATGATATCCTCGCTTGTAAAATTCCGCTGTGTATGAAGACCTTGACCAGGAAGCATAAATATCCCAGTAAGCCTAAAATGAAGATGATCTGAAACTCTGTCCTGCTGCTTAGCATATAATGTATGTTTTCAGAAGCTTTAAGCCACTACAATTCAAATAGACATTGACAATTTCACGTGGCAAACAGGTACTCTATTTGTCAGAAATTAGACATCGAAATTTAGTTTCACTTCTAGGCCACTGCCAGGAAAGAGGTTCACAAATGTTGGTATTTGAATATGTACCCAATGGCACTATTGGCAACCATTTATATGGTATGACTCAATTAGCAAACTCTATTTTCCATGATCCTCCATGAGATAAATCTCATAGCAGTTCATCCTTTTGACAGATACAGGGTTGACATCATCAACCAAACTAGAGTTCAAGCAGAGGCTGTCCATAGCTCTGGGAGCAGCTAAAGGTAAATGCAAAGTATTATATTAAGGAAATTATAGGATTTAAATGAGAATCATAAAAGATATTTAAATTGAAGAGTTTTGAAATAATGCAGGTCTATGCCATTTGCATGGCCTAAACCCTCCCTTGGTACACCAGAACTTCAAAACAACTAACGTCTTGGTTGATGAGAACTTCCTTGTAAAGGTAGCAGATGCAGGGATCTCAAAACTTCTTGAAAAGATAGAAGAAGCAGGACCATCTTACACATCTGGTGTAAATGTTTTCCAGGATCCAGAGTAAATTTCTTTCTACTGCATTATTGTGGTGTGAAATATGACTTTCACATTTTAAAATATATCCAATGTTTAGAACAGGACTATCGGGGACCTTCACTGAAATGAGTGACGTTTACAGCTTTGGGGTGTTCCTTTTGGAGCTTATAACTGGACAGGAGGCAATACATCTTGGCTTCTTAGGATGTGATGAAGGCTTAATTCAGTGGGTAAATAAATATGTCCTTATTATATTTATTTGTTTACCTCTCATTTTGGAGTCATATATATAGAGATTGAAGATATAGTAGACGCCATTCAGCTAAACTCAAAAGAAATTAGGATAGATGGTTTGTCTTTGGAGCTTGAAATCTACAGCACTCTGTCATTCTAAACCCTAGCTAAAAAATTCCACTCATGTTCCTCTCAAAATTTCAACGTGAAAATGTCAGAGCTTAGGAGTTGCTGGCCACAGAAATTTCACTGCAAATTAATGTTACAGTTGAATTTAAAAAAAAAAAAAAAAAAAAAAAAAAAAAAAAAAAAAAAAAAAAAAAAATTTG
>CANUEP010151706.1:0-35781 GCA_947857235.1 Jatropha podagrica | reverse complement strand
GTGTAAGGACATGGTTGCTCCATACCTCTTTGCACGGCTCCTTGTAATTGGTCCATTAGGAAGTGCTAATGGATTGCCTTTGTTGTGGTCCTTGTTCCCTTGAGCTCCATAAGTGGTTGGTGATAGTGGATCCGTATCAATTCCCTAATTAACTTCTCCTACATATGTAGTTACCTTGATGAGAATGGTAATTTGCTAAAAAAATTAGCAACTGGAAGTTAGAAGAGAAAAGCACTTACCACTCTATTGGTCAAAGTATTAGCGTTGAAAGGAGCCACTTTGATAACTCATGAAGGTGGATTCCATATAAAACTTAGAAATTTCAAAAAAATACTTTCATGTACTTTGAAACAATTTAAGAATAAAGGTTTTTGGTTGGTTTCTAACAAATAAATCTTATTTATATTAATAAAATAGAAAATAAAAGAAATACTTTTTTTCTTCAAACTTATTAGTACTAAAATTCTGCAATTTTTTTTTTTCTAATGTTGCTTTGATAACAAACTTTCTTTGGTACATTGAAGTTGCTAAAACACTTTTTGAGTGGAATAGTTTTTTATTAAAATATAAAATGTCAATATAAATACTAAAAATCAAAGTAGGTAATTGTTCTCGTCCATTTGAAATCATTTTAAATTTAATAAAAAAGATATTGAGATTATAACTTGAACCATTAAATGATTAGATGGACCACAACCTCAAAACAACCATAATATCAATAAATCAAGATGTAAAATAATTAGAGCCAAAAATGAGAGATTTAAAATAATTCTATAAAACGATTTCCTATAAAGATGTTACGTACTTAGTTTTATATTCCAAATTCCAACAAATATTTTGCTGCAAATACATCAATATTAGTTATTTGTATCAATTAATTTTTGAGAGATTATTATTGCATATGAAAAGTGTATATCTCTGGTTACTCTAAAAGCTTTCTTTACTCTTTGCCTCCAAGTAATTCTCCCTTTTCTTTCGATATAGTAATCATCCAAAATGAGAATCAAACATTGCATAGTTGCTTCTCTTTCTTATTTTACAAATTCAATATATTCAACCCATTAAGCTACATATAGGAGTTTATCTATATTCTTTTTATCAACTCCATTTAATATCCTTCGATGAATCAAATAATATATCTAATTGCAAAAATTCTACAATCTATATTCTAAAATCAAACAGAAAAATAAATTTAACATATATATATATATATATATATATATATATATATATATATATATATACACGCACACGATTCAATATTCATTAACTAAGTCCTTATAAATAAATAAAAATAATATTGACTTAAAAGGAAGAAAGTAAAGATGATTCACTTACAACATTTGCAGCCTATAAAATAACCTCTTATAGCAATATTCAAGAAAATAAACCTAATGCAACAAGTTCAAATTCACAAAATCTCACTCAATCAAAGAAAAAAGAAAATGTAAAGCCATATATATATATATATATATATATATAAAAGTGGAAATAGGAGGAAATAATGGAATTTTCGATAGCGCATTTAATGACATTTAAGATATTTTAAGATAATCTTAGTCATAGTCAATTAAAAAATTACATTTTATTATTAATATATTTATAAAATTACTTTTAAGCTAATAATGTCTTTTCACTTACGTGAGGAGTGAGATGTCTCAAGTTCTAATCCTCTCAACCACAAGTATTTTTACCAATTTAGTGAGTGAAACGTTATTCCTTGTTGATAGCGCATATTATTATTTTGCCCATTAAACCTCATAATAAATTAAAAGAAATTATTTTTTAAATAAATATATATAGATAATAAAGCAATTAAAAATTTAAGTTTTATCTTTGCTAAATTTATTTTTTAATAAATATATATAATAATGATATATTTAAAAAAATATGTTTTAGTTATTAAATATTTAATTCTTTTAGGATATAGATAAAAAAAAGAAAGAAAATATGTTGTTTTATTAATATTCTTTTTTCCTTTATGTTTACATGATTTGATTATATGTATTTTTTAAAAATAAATTCTTAAATATAATATATATAATTTTTTATTTAGAGGAGATAAAAAAAAAGAAGAAAAAAGTATACTGTTTTTATTAATATTTTTTTATGTTTTTAAGATTTGATTAGATATATTTTTTAAAAAAGTAAATTTCAAATAGAATTTACATAATTAAACCTGAGATGATAAACAGTAAAATATATATAATATTTTATTGATATATTTATATATCTATATAGATTGAAACATTTTTTGTTTGGAGAGTTTTGAAAGAGTTTTATTTTTAATAATAATTTTTTTTTCGTTGCTGAATAATTTGTAACTACTATCATTTTAATTTAGTAAGAAATTTAAATCTTCTTGCGATAAATATACGGTCTATTTATGATTAAACATTTTAAATTTTCTTGATATTTTTTCTTTTGTATCGTAAATCTTTTTTATTTAAAAGAAAATAGGGTTTAGAAAATTGGAAAAAAAACTAAAACTATATAGTTCTGTTTAGGTTAAATTTTGGGATTTCAAGAATTTGTGTAAATAATATTGTTACCATAGCCAAACTGACTTATATTATTAATTCAAATTATGATCTCATTTCTTTTCTTTTATCTAACAGTAAAAAGTAATTTATTATTATTTTTCATTATAATTGTATATAGATATTAATTTAGAGTTAAAGGTAGAAATTGGAGATTGAATAATAACTTGATTTTCTTTTTGGGCACTTATTATACTTTTAAAATTTTCATTTATAAATTAGGGACTAAACGATTAGGTTTAAAGATTGAGTTGAATATTATTCTGAGACTACTCTTAGGCCACTTGATTATATGAAAATATAATTAAGTATATAAATAGTATTATAGCAAGTAGTTTGTACGTCAAAGTGTAATACAAATTAACCACTTATTTTTATTTTAATCTAAATAAAATTTATGCTTTAATAATATATGGATAAAAAAATAAATATATAACGAGTATAGTCAATGTGAAACGTACGTCTTACAAAAAACTAGTATATAATAAAAGTTGATTCAATGACACCATAATTTATTTGGAAATGAAAAAGATAAAAAATATATACCAAAATATGATAATTTAATTGATTACCTAGTTCACATTCACGGTCAGGACAGGAGGAATAGTCTCTATCTTTGTCTTAATCTCTCTGGGTTTCATTGGCGGTCCTTATCACAATGACCGACCCGTTAAATCTTTGTTCTAGTAGAAATGATGACTTTTACCTTTTTCTTCTTTATAATAGAGTCGAGAAATCAACATAGCAACATTCGTTAAAGAAAACGGATGAAGACACGAAGTATATACATATTTTTAATAGAAATATTATTAAATCTTAGATAAATGAAGAAAATATTAAATGTACATAAATAGAGGCCAAGAAGAAACCCTAACTTATCGAAAACAGAATCACTTTGCTTAGTATTATGATCAAAGAGAATTGTTAGGTCACGGAGTGAGAGAGACGTTGAGAAACAAATACCAAGCGCTTTAGGGAAGTTGCACTTTTTGAGGAAATTTGGAAAAAAAAAAAGTAAAAAAATAATGCTTAAAAAGTTATAAAAAAATTAGAAAAGTTATAAAAAAAATTAGAAAATTTATAAAAAGAGAAAAAAAAAATTCTAAAATGAGAAAGTGCCAACTCAGCTTTATCAAAAGATTTTTTGTTTCAGGAATATATATAGATATATAGATTCTTTTGTATTGTTGGAGGAATAGGAAGAATGGAATGAAAAATCATCCAAAAAACAATCAAAATAACATAATTTTATATTGTAATTTAATTCATTCACAAAAATATATAAAATTATGTAAAAAAAATTAATTTTCAATGACTTCAATTTTTATTTTTTTAAATTCCATTTATTCCAACTTAACTTCTTTTTAATATTCTAGTCCAAATAGTTTATAGGTCTAAATAGTCTTTAACAGCTTGATGTAATAAATAATTTTTTATTAAAATTTTTTTCATTAATAATGTGATGGTAATGATGGTGACAGTAGTGATGATGGTGGTATGCTAATTACAGTACATATTTATAAACAAATATAAAAATTGAATGTGATTACATTCAATAAATTTTCTCAATTATATTACCAAACATAATAATAAAAATTTAATTACATTTCATTACATTACACTTTAAATCGCATTATATATTTGATTACATTGCCTTGTATTACATTGCATTATGCATTGGCTATTAAATAAAACGGATCTTACATTCTCAAAAAAAAAAAAAAAAAAATTATGTCTTGTTTGCTCTCCTTCCCAAAAAAAAGAAAAAGAATTCTAAAATAATGATAAATTCTGGTCTTGCAATACAAAATGAACAAATTTTTGGTATCCAAACAATTGTTGCCATTTAAAAGGTTCACCCAGTCATCAAATGACATTAATTTATGATATTAGTAGGTTTTACCGCTTAATTATTATGCATTTTTAACATAAAATAAAACATGTGAGTAAAATAAAACTTATCAGAAGTTTAAAAAATTAGATTAAAAACATAAATAAATCCTAAGTGAATAAAATAAGATAATTAAAATGAATTCTTAATTTATTTAATAAAAATTTATATTTAATTAGGTAAAAGTTTGCACATTACACGTATTGTTCTTTTACTGTATATTAGACTTTTAGTTTTAGTTCATTTATAATTTATAAATTGTATGTAGCATATATTGTAGCATAGCGTACATGGACTCTTCAAAATTAAAAAATTAATATTTTAAAATGGTGACTTGAAGAAAAAAAGTTAGTGGTCCAATTTATGGAAGAAAAAAGAATATATATATATATATATATATATATATATATATATGCTCACATACACTTATGGAGAGATAAAATACCTTAATTAATTCAATCATATAACAAAACGCTAAAGTGAAAATTCCAAGTAGGATTTAGAAATTGATAATTATATTAAATAAATACTAATTTTTAAAATAAAATTATTAATGGCTTATGATTGATTTCAAAATTATTAACATTTAGAAAATAAAATTAAAATTTTAAATAATTAGATATTCAATTTCAAACTTACTATATAAACTAAATACAAATTAAACCCTATAATGGATAGATTTTATAAAAATATATATTTGATTTAAATGAAAATATATAATGCTTATCAAATATATATATATATATATATATATATATATATATATATATGATTTAGACTGAAACACCTAATTATGCTTATCAAATATGATGAAATTTTAAAATTATAAAAATTAAAAATGTTATTTAGGGAATTTTTAAAATTATGAAATTATTTAAATTTATTAATTATTATATTCAACATAATATACACTTGCACCACCATTTCCTTCTCCAAATCCCTTTTAGTTTTTCTCTTCCTTTTGTGTTTCCTTAATAGCTTGCATTGCTTTAGCTTCCAAAACAACATGCTTTGGCATTGCAACATAGAACTCATTCAATCATCATCTTTTTAAATATCATCTTCAATTCCACACTCTAATGTAGAAATCTCTTAGAGGATGCATTTTTAATAGCAATCATTCCATCCTCAGTCAAAGTGCTTACTTTCAAAAGCATGCCTTCATCATTTGTAGGTTCACCTCTTTGACTAATTAGAGTTTTTATAAAAACATAAAAATAATGAATGTTAAATTCTTCACAATTCTTTTCCTTTGGTTTAAATGTGATACTGTACCTAATAAATTAAGGTATAACATATATATAAAATGTATTGAAAAATGAATGGATGAGTATATATTGGATGCAATATACCTTCAAATCATGGGCCAATTTTAAATTTTCTTCAAGATCACCTTTCTTATGATTAATTCATTAATGGACTTAATTTCACCTCAAGTCTCTCAATATAGACACTATCACAATGCTGTCTCTCAATTTCAATATATAACAATAAAGTATATAAATATCAATTTGTACAACAGTAAAGTATCTAAATATCAATTTGTGTAACAGTAAAGTGAATTTAACTTTATTTTCGGTAAGACAAAGCTGGAAACCTAATATGACAGTCCATATCAGATTATTTTATCTTTTAGTGTGTCCACTAGTGGCTGTGAGTTTTTTTTTTTTTACCCAAATTGTCTCTTTCTCCCCTACCTAACAAATAATCCATGAAATTTCTAACAAATCTTTTTTTTTTCTTTTTTTTTTTTTGCTCTATCTCTTTTGATAATTTTTATTTCAATGTCTAGTAACTTGTGCAAATTTCACTTTTTGAGTTTTCTTTTCTCCTAACTTTTAAACATTTAAATATTTTTGAAAAATATTTAAATCAAATTATTTTTTCCAAGAAAAATATATAATTTTAAGATAGAACAATGAAACTTACATGCAGTTTTACTTCTTTAGCAAATATATTTGCACCTTCTCATTTTATTTTTATTTTTTTAAATCATGCAGTTAACCTTATCCTTTTTCTTTTTTTTTTTTTCTTTACTAAAAGATCAAATAATTTTTATTTTTAAAATAGAACACTTGCTTTGTTCGGATTTCAACACTCAAGATTTTAAGCTTAATAGTCATTATGATGTCATTTTCAAAGTGTTAATAAAAAAGATCATAACTAATAGGCTTAAATTTCTCCTAAAGGTTTTTATATTCAACTCTTACAATATTACAATAAAAACTTAACTTAATTCTATTATTATATCTTTTTTTTTCATTTTTATATATTAAGTTACTTTAAATATTAATTAACCAAAATTTTAATTAATTACTTCCAAATTAATTTATAAAATTTTTTTAATAAAAATAAGGTAAATATCCAAACTGATAAAAACTTTATTCCATTTCTAGAATAGAGTATAATGAGTAATAAATATTTTTTTTAAAGATAGGTAATAAATAATTTATCTCATGTTTAAGTACATTTCAATAGTTTTTTTTTTCCCAAATCGATATGGATGGACTGTGCAGGAGGACATATGCCACTTTTCAGTTTATTTGATCTTTTGGTAAAATAAAATAAGGTAAATTTTATTGCATGATTTTAAAAATAAAAAATAAATAAAATGAGAAAGTGCAAATATATTTGCTAATGGAGTAAAAATGCATATATGTTTCATTGATCTATCTTAAAATTATATATTTTTCTTGAAAAAATAATTTGACATAAACATTTTTCGAAAAGATTAAAATGTTTATAATTTAGGAGAAAAAAAAACTCATTAAGTGAAATTGGCGTAAGCTACTATACACTAAGAAATCATTAAAAAATATAGAAAAAAGAAAGAAAACAAAAAGGTTTTTTTTAGTAAAAAAAGTTCATGGTTTACGAGGCACACATGAACATATTGAAAGAAAAAATAAGTTGATATGGACGTCCACATCAATTTTTTGGTTTCACCTCATTTGAATCAGATCAATTTCACTTTACTGTTATATAAATAGATGTTTAAAAATTTTACTATTACAAATTAAAATTGAGAGATGACGCGGCCGTGATAGTGCTTATATTTGAGAGACATTAGGTGAAATTAAGCCATTCATTCATAGTATACATAATAACTTCACTTTGGTTCTCAGCAATTGCCTATCACCAAGATAATATAATTTCACAATATGGGCCGCAAATGAATAAACCAGGTGTAACATTTCAGTTTAAAATGTACAGAGGAAGAGGGTAATGAAAAAATATATATATATAAATCAATGCAATTTTAATTAAGTCAGAACCGTAGTAATGCAGTAGCCATAATATAGAAAGGCAAAGGACTTAGAGAAACACATTGTACCCTCATACAGATAGCTACAATTTGTCATGAAGAATCTAGATCTCCTCTTTCTGTGCTCTCATTCGTGAATAAAGCTCCTACACAAACTATTTGTATAAAGGAATCATTAACCTCGAAAACAAATTTCCTAAACAAAAGTGAAGTGATGAAAAATAAAAATACCATTGCATTAGGACAAATAATAATTCTGAATTTTAGTTTTCTTCTCCATGTTCATGGTCATCGTGAGAAGAGCGATCTCTATCTCTATTTCTGTTCTTCTGCAAGTTCCATTCATAGTTTTTGTTGCCGTCATGACATTGAATTAGAAATATCAAATAAGAGAGATAGTTTTGCGTAGAGCTAAATTATAGGGAAAAAGATATAAGAAAATTTCTCTCTTAAATTTAAAAATTTAATATCATGTGTGTTGTTGTAGATAACTAAGATAAACAAGTTATAAAGAAAAAAATGTTAAGAAAGGAGATAAAAAGTTAGAAAATTTATAAAAAAAAAAAAAAGAAAAACAGAAATGCTGAAAGCACAGAGTCCCAATTTAGCTGTTTGAAAATATTTTCCGCTTCAAGATTATATATAATACATCTTATAGTTCTTTCTAACCAACATATCACATAATTAAATTTGTAGATTATATTAATCTAATAGAATGAAAAAAAGTCATGGGATATATGTGTGTGTATATATATATATATATATAATCATTTAAATTAAATTATATACTTTATTGTATAATTGATGTTATACATAAAATTGATAAATCTAGATGAATAGCATTCATACAAGTTAAAATTATCAAAGATGAATCAATAAATGTGAATTGAATGCATTAGAAATGCTTTAAAAAAAAAAATCCAGTTTTCTAAATAAAAAATTTTATCCAAAATTATATTAGTTAATAAATAAAATATTTAGGTAAAAATTTGATCTAAACTTTGATAATATAATATTATATTTCGTTATTATAATATGATTTTAAATTTACATTTATAAATATAAAATTTATAATAATTAACCAGCTCAGGCAACGGGCTATATGCTCGTTGTTATATCATTAAAGAATGTTGATAATTTTTACTACAGGGGAATTTGTGAACTAAGCCATGAAATGCTTTTATTTTCTTTTCAACAACTCAATACTTGTATTATTGATCAAATAAGTAGTAGGGATGGAAGTAGTATAGCTATCAGCCAATTGGCTTTCATAGCTCAGTTGGTTAGAGCACCCGTTTAGTAAGCGGGAGGTCTTGAGTTCAACTCTCAATGAAAGCATTTTTTTCTTATTCCATCGAAAAAAACCATTTCTTATTTGCTTTTCTTACTACAATTTATGGGTTTGGGCCCTGAATGGCTTCCATGACGCTATTTTAACTATATAATGACCCTTTTCAAGTTTTGTGAATTCGAGGCTCTCTTTTTTACCTAGTTTTTGAGCTTGAGCCGATGTCAACAATGCCACCTATATGTGAGCTTTGTTGGGCTCAAAGTCCCAAGTGCATTTTGAGTTGACCTAGGATTACCCTAGGGACATATCCGGTCATTGACAGGTTGCATCCTTCATTAGTAGATTTTATTTCTTCATTTTACTATCAATGGTGGACCTGGTGATTTTACATTCCCTCAATCTTTTATGACCTCGACCAAAAATTCCGAATTATTGTTTTTCAATCGGTCCTCCTTATTATCATTACTATTTATTTTTAAAAATGTCGACTGAATACCCCCCCACTAGTTAGGATGCTCCAGTAGTGATGAGGTTATTCATATGAATATGGATTTCGGCCAATAGACTCACGATCCTTTTTTCAAACGACAGACGCCAGCCATTACAAATGTATCTTTTTTCACTTCTTAGCCATCTTCTCCTTCTTAGCTTCTCTTTAATAACTCATCTTTCCAGAATGAAAATCTAGATAATTGACCGATTCCTTCTGCCTATTTCTTTGCTTGGCGATCTCGCTCAAAACCCTCTTTCAAATCCTTACGCAAATCGATAGACATTTATAATCTCTTAAACTTATGTTGTCGTCCCATCCTTATTGATTAGTCTTTGTTTCTTCCAGTGCTCTTTTTCTTGTCCTGTTCGTGCAACTGCTATATCTTCATATCTGGTCCCATGTTTCCCTCCCTTTCAGATATAATGATCTTATTCGATCTTCGAATAACTGGTGAAATCATCTATCTTAATCTTATGGTTGACATAAATAGCTTTTGTTTTGACCTCAACGACTCTGGTTATGATCAGGAAGAGTTCTTAAAGGCCTTTAGAGGGAGCACCTCCATCCTTTCTGTGACCGAACATATCTCCTTTTATACTACATGTGCAGATTTATTTTTCACTAACCCTTTGGTAAAGTTATAAAGTTTGATTTGAAGTAGCGATAGCTTTGGCAGAAGGTAGAAAACTGGCTTTAGGTCAATATGTCCTACTCCGTCTCTATAGAAGTCTCTTCCTCTTTGTTCCTGATAATCGGGGAAGGTCGTTCAATCTTCCATAGAGACCACTTTGGATGCTTTCGTTTTGATTGATGGCTTATTTATTCGAATTCACAATGAAAATCGACCCTCCTAACCAATTCCTCCCAATTTATGGCCATTGGGTTGTCCATTTTTCCGTTCAAGAGACTGATTGGAAGAGTAACGCTTAAAGAATCTTATTTATCTTTTAAGTACAACCAATTAGTTCCCGCCTTGTTTTTTCCTTTTCGGTCATATCATTATGGGCTATTGTGGTTAAGGAGAAACTACGCATCCACTAATTTTGAGACCAAAACCGAATGACAAGCACATTGGTCGGTTGTTCTTCATCAGTAAGACATGTTTTATGGGACCGACTTACCGATGGAAGTTGAGAAATCTTCTGAGATAGAAGTTTACAATCCCAATTTTTCAACTCGCCAATATGTCCTTAATCTCTTCCTGTTTTATATGTTTCTCTAAATTTGCCCTTGTATGACCGCCCTCCACTTACTAACTCCACATTGTTGAATTCAGTGCTCAATCTCTCTCCACAATGGTGGTGACTATGGATATGATCCAAGATCATCCCTGGACCACCAAGCTTTTTTATCTTTGGTGGTACAATATTTCAAATAAATATATAGGAATTTTTGTCAAAGGATCATAGGATCGTCTGGATTGGTAGGGTCCTTTTCAACGACACTTCTTTCCACTGAAATGACCATTACGGGTGAATTTCTTCCTGCTTATGGTCTCTTCATTTTCCTATAAATTAGTATCTAATATGTGCTTTCCTATTCTAGATTAATTTTCGAGAAATTAGGAGACTGAATCTTTTTCTGAGCAATTATTCTTACGTACAAAGCATTCTCTATCAAAGGCGGGTTTCTTTCCTTGATCACTGTATCTTTTATCTAGATAGCTCACATAACCTCGAACTCTTAACAATATTTGATTAAGCAGTCTCGTGAATGAAGGGCGTAGATTATTGCTGGAGGACAGTCACCCTTTACGGGCCTCTAATCGTTTAACCATAGCCAAACTTCTTTATTCATCCTTGATCAACTTTTGATGAGTGAACAACATTCGTTCCTTTATTCAGCTTCTTCTCCATATGACCCTAATTCTAGGCAGAGAATTGGTCCTAAGGTTCTGGAAAGAGTCCTCCCTACCTCTGTTAGTGACCCAATGGCTGATGGTGAATCTCCTATGTTTGGTGAAAGTGTCCGATCCCAGGCGACCAGTCAAAATGGGTACTTTTATTTCCTACTTGTCGTTTTATTTTATTTTGTATTTTAATTTTGAGAACAAAACTAGTCTTGAACCACTAGTACAATTTTGGACCAGTTTTAGTTTCAAAACTCTTAGAGGAGGAATTGGAACCTAAAGCGTTTTCTCTCAATTCCAATCTAATATAGGACTAGAATTTTTGGATTGATTTTGGTCCAAAACTTTTCAGTCCAGCTCTGATCTGGTTCAATCTAAATCGGACCAGTTGCTAGGTCTATATCCCAACGAGCAATGAGAGAATAGAAATATACTATATATACTAAAACACAAATCAAAATCACTGTTCATAGAATAGTGAGTTGCCAATTAAATCATTTTCCTTTTATTTAATTTCTATTTTACCCTTTCTTCCTAGTCGACTTCATCTTTTCAAAAATCTCGCCAAATTTCTGAACTCTTCTTCGCTGATTCCATCTATTCAGGCAATTCCTAATTATTCCTCTTACAGTTTCTTTTTTGCTCTTCTGTTCTATTTAATTCCAATCCTAGGGTTTATTCAAGATTCGTATTTCACATGGCTTCAACTTCTTGCAGTGTGATTGATATTTTTTCTTCAGTTTCGATTTTAGAAAGACTTAATCACATCAATTCTCTTTAACTCTCTTTTCTTTTTTCTATGGAAACTTCCCCTTTGCTAATCAATTTCACAGTTTCAGTTCAGGAAAGGAGAGAGTGAAATTTTTTTTATTCTGAATTTTAATATTGGCTTGAGTTTAGACCTAAATGTATAACTAATTAGGTAATTTTTATATGGGTCTGTTTGACAAAATTAATTGTTTTGATAGCTGTTTGAGTAGTTTTATGAAAAGCGAGTTAACTTTTTACAAAAAGCTACCCTAACTTTTAAAAATTAATCTAAACGCTATGTTACCGAACAATTTTTTAAGCAGCTTTCAGCGTTTTGACTATAATCAAAATTGTAAAAGCTATTCAAAAAGCTGTTGCTGAATACAGCCGTTGTCTATGATAATTTGATTATATCTAGAGTTTTAATCCCCAAATTTATTTGTTATGGGTTTAAATTATGAGTACCTATTTTGTCGTTCTATTTGATGATTTGACATTTGTGAAAGAATTTTGTTTTGGTTGGCTGTTGAGGAATTTCTTTCAAGCTTTTTGGGTTTCGAGTTAGATCCTTTGTTGTATGTCCGTGAGATAATTCATAATAATTGAAAGTTAGTCATCTTATTGTCAAATCGTGTTTGTTGCTTGTTAAATTTTGTTTATTGCCACCACCAATCTACTGTTGTGTTTGGTACGTTAGCAGTGTATCAAATTCTAGGGCGTGAAAGAGTGGAGCCAAGTCAAACAAGAAAGGCATACCATCTGTAAAATTGAGAATGTTTGAGACTTAATTGAGCTGTGTTGCTAAGTTGAGAATTTCAATTAAACTTTGTTCAGTACCATCTACTGTTCATTACAATTTGTGTTTTGCCTACTTTTGAATTTAGTTTGGCATTTTCATTTTTTATTTTTTATTTTTTCAAAGCAAAACCCACCAAATCTTATATGAGAGTTTTTGGCAATAGAACGAATTAACTGAGTGTAATTACTATCTAACAACTTTGCTTGTCATATTCTTTCCTATTTCTTTTAGTGGTTTTTTTTTTTTTTTTTTTTTTTTTTTTTTTTAAATATTTTTTCTTTGATTTTGGGTGTCCTTGAATTCTTCTCCCATTAATACCCACTCATCAACTATCTTTTACCATCTTTGTTCGCGTTAATATTCATTGATGTTGCCTTTATTCTCATTTTAATATTCTTTAGGTTCTATCTAAGTAGTAAAAAAATGAAATACATAGACATAAATAAATAGCAGACCTTGAATTTCATAATTATATTTGAAAACACATAACAAGCATGAATTTAAAAAGACATTATTCTCTCACCGTAGCTGCAATTCTCTTGCATTCTAGAGCTCCTCCTCTTACAATAATTTCAATATTTATCTGTAAAATAAATAATATTTTAATCATAGAAATTCTTCCTAATTAATTGTTTTAATGAATGAAATAAACAGAATATAGAATTGATTGTAATGATTAATATAAGGTTACATGAAAGAAGTTGTTACAAATTTGTTTGGAAGAAAGAGCTAATTGGTAGCGGTTAAGGCAAAGCAGTCTGATTTTTTATGTTTCTTGAATTTGAGGGAGATCTTTTGGTTTTCATCCGTGTAATTGCTCTTCTTGATTGGAAAAAATGCAGAGAAATAAATTACTCACTACATCATGCTTAAACAAATTCTTCTCTTTAATGGTTGTGCTCTATTAATTCAAAATCTATGGTGATTGTGTAGCTCTATTAAGTTATTGTAAGTGTAAAATTTGTTCTTGAAATTTAAGAAACAAAGTACAAATTATATTTGTAAGAAGCAGGAACAATTTCTAGTGTGAAATCTCCTATTACAATGACGATTATTCCCTAATTCTTCTCTTTGTTGGGAGCATGATTTAAGGGTCAAAAGACTTGATCTTGAACATGATTCAGCGGCTGAAAGACTTGACATTGAATTGATGCAGAATGAGTGTTTGACGATTCAAGTGTCGTGAAGACTTGATATTGAATTAATGTAGAACTTTGATTCTTTTGACTTGGAAGATTATTTTTATAGTCTTGAATTCGATAGAGTTTCGAAGTTTCTTTTCTGTCTTTTTTTTCTTTGAGTTTCTCTGTATCTCCCCATTTGTGAAGAAAGACATCCTATTTATAGAGATTTGAGGGGCTCCCCTTACCAAGTATGTAATTTGATTGGTCCACTTGGCAAGCTTTCATTGGCTACTGCTACATCACTTTGACTTATATAGACGCCTGATTTAATTTAATTGGTCCACTTAGCTAATTTTTATTGGACTTTACTATATTATTTATTTATGTAGTAAATAATATTTATCTGATAATTTTATTTCAATAACTACTTAAATATTTTGATTGGTTATTAAAATAAATTATTTAATTTAACTAACTAATAATTTAATTGGTTAATTAAATAATTAAATTAACTTAAATAAAATTTATGTGTCTACATTTACATTCTCTTTATTTACAACCATTGTTATTAAATACTTGTCACATCTCGAATTTTACATCCCTTAAAAAAATCATTAAATTTGTTTAAATTACAATAAATTATTGAATAAATTGACTATATTACTCTTAATTTAATCTATCTAAACACCAAATTTTTTAGGAATTGAACATTAATTGTTGGTCATATATTTTGAAACTATAAATTTATTACTCCTTGAAACTACAAATATTTTGAAACGTAGTACTTACTCAAATGTGACAAGCATTTAAGAACGGAGGAAGTCAATTCCATTTTGAGCATATTTTGTATATTTTGAATGCTTGAGAGTTTCTTCTTTTACTGTCTATCTAATTGTCTGTTTCAAGATGATATATTTATAACCAAATTTATTTTGATGGTTAAGGAAAGCTTAAACTAAGTTTCAATTTATACACCAAGACATAGTCAGTGGTAAGTTCTTATACGATCTGACAATTGATCCAGATTCGAATCTGTTCCCAATACTAAAAAAAAAGTACTTCATTTAAAAAACTCTGACGTATGTGTTTTCTATCGATTGCACTCCATTTTGACCTTAACTCGGTAGACACCCCAATTTGAAAGGTCAGTAATAATTGAACCCCAATTTAAAATTAGGCTAAAAAAATAATAAATAATTCATGTATAGGACCTAAATGGTCAACTAACCCAACCCCAATCCATGTCAAAACACACTGTTTCCTCAATCTTCTTCATCTCTCTCTACTGCCAAACACTAATCACCAAATGCACTAAATACTCTCATCTCTCTTTCTCGCTAGAAAATACATATTACGACGATGGACCGACTTCTTGAATTAGAGGGATCAACGACGACATCGATAGGAGCGAAAAGAAAAGGGTTCACTAGAAGGATGAGACACTTGACAATGTGCTTCATAATTTGTTGGCAATGATCTTCGTGTTGAAATACGACAATAGTGTAGCATCGAAATCATTTTTACAGCGGATCAAGATCATTGCCCATTTTCACTGCCATTAAACGTGTGTGTGTGTGTGTGTGTATATATATTGATTTGGAGTAGTAGATGGAAATTGAAAATTATCCTGATTTTGAAGCGAGAAAGAAAGCAGAATACAACACTCAGTATCTCGAATCGTTGAAGAACTTTTTACCGATTTCAAAGGTAGACGCACTGGCTTAATCAATGCTCTCGCCACTAGTTTGATTTATTTTTAATTCGCTCATATATTTTTTAGCTTTCGCATTCATAAATGTGTATTTATTGAATTGAGATTACTTTATTCCCATGTATCTTTAATGGATTTCTATTTAATGGTTTGATTATTTGTTGAACTGGGTTTGCTTTATTCATGAAAGTTCTACCAACAGTGCATTTTTTTTATTGAACGAATGTTAAAGGGAAAAGGAGAGGAAGGTTTCCAAAACAGTGTGTTTTGAAAAGAGTTTGGGTTGGGTTAACTAACCCATCTAGGTCCCACAAATGAATTGTTTATTATTTTTTAAACCCTAATTGTAAATTGGGATTCAATTATTACTTACCTATCAAATTGGAGTGTCCAAGTGGTTAAGATCAAAATGGAGTGTAACCGATAAAAAACATATACGTCATGTTTTTTTAAATGAATTACTCTAAAAAAAGTTTCAATTTCTTTGCCCTTTTAGTATATTGGATGCAAATACTTGAGGCACAAAAAAGAAAGTTGGAAGGAAGTGTGTAGTTATTGAGTCAATGGATGTTTAATATACTTCTTATTAAGAATAAGAAAGTGAGCAATTGCTTTCTTTTTTTTTTTTTTTCATTTTTCATTTTCCAGTTTGTAGATCAATTTTTGAAGGAGTTGGAACTAACTATAAGTTAAAGCTTTTTGCTATTTCAATCTAGAATACAATTAAATTTTAAATCATAATTATATATTTGCATCAAATTTAATTATGTATATGTGGTTATATATGCTTTCTATGAAATATAGTGATATGGTAAAAAAGAAGAAAAAAAAGAAAAAATGTAGCAAAATAGGTTGTTAGAAAGCATAGGCATGTTTGCTTATTGACTTTAAACTTAAAGGATCAATCTTTTTCGGATAAAATGGCTTAAGCTATAAAAATACCCCCACCTTTATAACCTATTATAGTATCACCCTAAACCCACTTTCGTCCCCTGGGTACCCTGACTCAGTAACTTAGATATATTGTCACCCCAATTAAAAAATTAGTTAGGGCTTTGTAATTTTTTAATATTAAAGTGGGTCCCACATTTTGAGTGTGGGTTAATTTAACCCAAGCTCAAAACTCACTGTTTTAATTTACCCAACCCACCCAAAACATCAAAATGCACCATTTTGATGAACCCTAACATCCCATTATATCGTCTCCAACAACCATCGATCTCTTCTCCCATCCCTGTCCTCTCCCTTCTCTTCTCACTTCGCCATCGATCTCTTCTCCTATCCCTCTCTTCTCCCTTCTCTTCTCCCTTCTCTTCTTCTTCATCGTGTGTCCTCTGTTTCTCGTTCATCGACATTTCTAGTCATATTCTATTTTGTCTCAGTGTTAAAGCTTCATTACACAAACTAGACATGTGCTTTCATTTTCGTTATTGCATATGGCGAAGAAGAAGAAAGATTGGTAAGTAAGATTACTTTGAATATTGAGCTTTAGGATTTTAGGTAAAGGGAAATTAGTATTGGTTGGTAAAATTGTTTATCCAAGAGCAATAACATTTATTTATTTAGTTGGAATTGTACTATTAGTTCCCCATTTCAATTTTTTATATTCAATGTTGCTAGTATTGGTCCACTTTTCCTTTTTTTCATTTTTCATTCAAATGTTGCTGAGATTAGTTTCCCTCTCTATCTATACTGTACTTCACTTACATCTATATTTTTTATCTAAATCAAGATAGATACCACTTTGGATTCTCCTTTTTAATCCATCTTTCTCATCCAAATTTGGATTATTCATATTATTATTGCTTTGTAATACTAATAAATTTATGTAGTTTGGTAACAATTAATCATTTATCAATAGTTAATGCAACAAAGGCATTTCTACATTCAATTATTCAAAAAAAAAAAAAAAAAAAAGAAAAGCTTTGGAATTTTTTGAGTAATCAATTGATTTGTGATCAAGATTTATTTAGGAAAGATGCTTGAGTCTGACATACTTATTTTGCAAGAGTAATTTACTTCGTTAGTCTTATTTTGCATTTGCCTCTTTTTCCAAACTTCAAAATGTTACTTTCTATGTTATATCCATTCTAGCTTGAAAGAAACCATAATTGTTGACACGCCCTGTATGTGTAAAAAGCATATAACAGTTGATTTAAATTAGCATGAAATGTAAGAATTAATAATTTTCATAATTTAAGATATATTTGTTCTGAGTATATGTATATTCTTCAGTTTATAATAATAAAATATATTAGGTCATTGATATATATTCTTCAGTTTATATTTGTTTGTGTTTTTGCATATATAGGTTTCCATTAAAGGTTTGGATTAGTGGTAAAATGAGTGAGAAAAGTAAGAGAAGAGGGAGAATAAACTACATTGGGAGAAAGGGGTTGAAGGATTGGGATACAAAAAGTGGATCCATGACATATGATGAAGTTTGTAATAAGGTCAGATGCTATAGCTATGGAAAGGTGCAACAAATGGGATACTACAAACCCCTTGAACCATGGTTGACATTGGAGTTTGCTAAAGATGATGATGAGGTGAGTTTAATGCTTGAGAGAGTGATGGAATTTGTACGGCTGAAGATATACATTCAAACTGACATACAAGTTAAAGAAAATAAAGGATATGATCATGCAAACTACATTCACTTAGATGATGAAGAGATGTCTGAATATGGTGGACCTTCGTATGAGACTGAAGAGCAATGCACTATAAATGAATGTGCTATTGATGATAGAAGAGCTGATTCTAATGATGAAGGCAGGCATGGTATTAAAGTAAACAAAGCTGTCAAAGAAGAAGAGAGTGAAGAAAATGAAGTGGATGATGAATGTTTGGACAATGAGGAGTTTTTGCTTGCTAGAGAAAATAAGATTAAACTGAAGGAGGTTGTTGTTGAAAATGGAGCAGGTTTAGGTCTAGATGAGGCAATGAAATTGGGAAGACAAGAGTATGAGATAAATGTAGATATACCTGCTACAGATATTGCACCTACACTTGTTAATGACTATGAGCTGTATGATGTTGAGTATTCATCAACCAATAGTAGTGAGGAAGGAGAATTAGAGGTCACGAAGAAAAAAAAGCAGGTGAAAAATGTTAATGATTCTAGCATGGACCACAGTAAGTTGCAGTTCAGTGTAGGCATGATATTCAAAAGTAAGTAGGAGTTGAAGCTATTTGTGAAAAAATTTGCAATTCTTAAATGGATTCAATGTGACTTGGAAAAATAGTGAGGAGAAAAATGTTGACTGCAGATGTGATGGAAAATACCCTTAGAGACTCTATGGTAGCACTAGATATAGAGATAAGTCTTGGGTGATAAGGACTTACTAGGAAGAACATAGTTTTTTTAGGGCCTTGAGGAATAAGCAAGCAAATGCAGAATTTATGGCCTTATAATTCTTAGGTAAATTAAGAAAGGACCCTAATTATGGTGTTGATAAGATGATAAGAGATATGAATGAGAATTATGCAATTACTATTAACAAATATACTTGTTATTGAGCAAGACAAAAGGCAATGGTCAAACTGGTAGGGTCATTAGACACACATTACTCAAAACTTAGATCCTACATTACTGAGTTGAAAAGGGTTGATGAAGAAGGTACTTTTATAATTCAATAAGAGGAGGGACATAAAAGGGATCCTAATGTTTTTCCAAAGGTTATAGTTTGGATTTTCATATTTGAGGAGAGGATACATAAAAGGGTTTAGACCTTATTTTGTGTAGATAGTTGTTTTCTGAAAATTATGGTGGGTGGAGTATTATTAAGTGTTATGGCAAGGGATGCCAATAATCAAATATACCCAATTGCTTAGGCTATAATGGAAAGAGAGAAATAAGATAGTTGGCATTCGTTTTTGAGTTTGCTAATTGAGGACTTGCAATGTGGTGTTGGACTTGGATTGACAATCATCGGTGATCAACAAAAGGTAATTTTTTTAATGTTTACTTTTATGACATTCAACCTCTGAATTGCTACTTCTCTTAATATAGGGTCTATAGAATGTTGTGAGAGAGCTTTTACCATATGCAAAGCACAGAAATTGTGCCAAACACATTCACTCCAACTAGAAGAAGAAACATAAAGGGGAAGGTTACAAAGCAGCTTTTTGGGCAACATTTTATGCAACCTATGAGGCTGATTTCAACAAGAAATTGAAGGAACTAACAAATCTTCTCCTGAGGCAGCAAAAGACTTCCTAAAAAGAGATAAACAAAAGTTTTGTAAAGCTTTCATGTCCGCTTTTCCTATAGTTGATGATGTCACAAACAACATGGCTGAGATTTTCAATAGATATATAGGAGAAGCAAGGACAAAGCACATCATTCTAATGTTGGAATACATAAGAACAAGGATGATGGGAAGGAATTACTTCAAAAATATGCTTGTTGAAAAATGGGAGATGGGGTTGGATATAGAATTAGAAAAAGTATTGAACTTGCCAAATTGGATACCTTAACTTGTGTTCCTAGACCATCAGATGATTACAACTTCCAAGTGCAAGTAGGTGAACTTGCCTTTGTGGTTCAATTGGATAAGAAACAATGCTTTTGTAGGGCATGACAGCTATCTAGGGTACCCTGCTGTTATTCCATATCTTGCATCAACATCATGAGGCATGAGATAGTGGATTATGTATATGACTGTTTAAAGGCTGAGACTTATAGGAAGACATACCAGTTTGGTTTATGTCAATTGGGTGGTGAAGAGATGTGGCCACCAATGCCAGATGCACAAATTCAGCCCCCTGACTACATTAAAAAAGTTAGAAGCCAAAAGAATAGAATTAAGGATCCAAATGAATATCCAAAAAAAAAAGAGAGAACCAAAATAGGTAGTAGCAAAAAAGGGATTCAAATGAGATGTCAACATTGCCTAGCTTATGGCCATAATAAGAGAGGTTGCCCAAAGATTGACCAAGAACTTGCTCTAAGAGAAAAAATATGTAATTTTTTCTCTTCATTCATTTTCAATATTGGTCACATGTGTACACTTATCTTAATGGGTGTGTTATGTCAGGGAAAGGTTGGGAGCCACCAAAGCAGTCAAATTTGGAATCTAACTCTACAAGAGGACAAGCAGTAGGCCCATCCACAACTGAAAAAGCAAAAGAAAGGGCAAAGATATAAAAAATTGAGAATTGTCTGTTTCAATTTTTTGATCCAAATGAATCTCCAAAAAAAAAAAAAGAGAGAACCGAAATAGGTAGTAGCAAAAAAGGGATTCAAATGAGATGTCAACATTGCCTAGCTTATGGCCATAATAAGAGAGGCTGCCCAAAGATTGACCAAGAACCTGCTCTAAGAGAAAAAATATGTAATTTTTTCTCTTCATTCATTTTCAATATTGGTCACATGTGTACACTTATCTTAATGGGTGTGTTATGTCAGGGAAAGGTTGGGAGCCACCAAAGCAGTCAAATTTGGAACCTAACTCTGCAAGAGGACAAGCAGTAGGCCCATCCACAGCTGGAAAAGCAAAAGAAAGAGCAAAGATATAAAAAATTGAGTTTTCTGTTTCAATTTTTTATTTCCCAATGCATTAAATTTATCTTACATGGCATGAGAATATTAAATGTTTCACAGGTTAAATAAGGATTTGGCATGAGAACCTTTAATGAGAGTGGAAATGTGTATGCAAGGGTATGTGATATTGGTAAGTTGCAATTTTTGTCCAGTTTTTACAACACGCATGAGTGCTACTGAATTTTTGCTATTTGTTGTGTTACTAGATGCCAGGAGACAATGGTGTTAGATATGTGACTGGAATTGAATCCACTAAAGCAGCTAGCTGTAAGGAAGAAAATGAAGGTGAGGGGAAATGAAGACACAAATAAAGATGCTGCAACCAGTAATAGCAGAATAGATACTCCTAAAGAACTACAGGCAATAATGGACTTGACTCAGTCTCCACCATTTTCAAGCCAATATTGGTTTAGATTTTCAGAAAGTAATGGTCTTTTTGGTTATATCAGTATTGTCACGGATCCACCAACTTCTGCGTGGTTCGTCTTCGAACCATACATCTACTGGAGGGGGGCCCGACTCTAATACCACTAAATGTAACACCCCTTATCCGGTCCTGTAGAATTAAACAGTGAATGTCACATTCTGTTCAAGAGACATAGATTGATTTGCTTAATAGCTTCATATAATATTAAATTAGAAAAATATTTAATAAAGAAAAGAATATAAACCATAATACATAAGAAAATTCAATGAAAACTTTTACTTTTGTTTTATTACTCTTTAACACTATAACAGGGGTAACAAAATTCTATTAATTCCTCTATGAAACTTTCAATAACAAAAGTTAAATAATCAAATTGAATTGTAAAATAGTCCATCACTTAAAATCCAAAATAAGTTTAGTATTAAATGTCAATTCTCAAATCACTACTTACACGCTTAACAAATAATATTTATAGGACATCCCAAGTTCTTAATATATGCTTAAATGTCTGAAGAACGTCTGTCTCTTTTGATACTGGAATACTGGATCACTTTAGTCTATACTATCTAAAACATGCGCGTCAGAAAACTCATCGCACTGAGTATAAAACTTAATGGTGCTATATGCAATTTAAATCAAATAATAATTTTAAAACATAAATCTTAAAGAGATTGTTCTTTATTATAAACATTTATAAACAAGACATTAATAATCATATTTATCATTCCATTAAATATTTATTTGCATTTTGAATATCCTAATCATTTTAAAATCAATATTCAAATTAACATACTATAAAATTTACTTTTTACCAATATCACATATTCTTTAAATCAAGAACATATAATAAGCCATAATTATGTAACACAACTTATTAACTTAATTTCCTTAAAAACACATCTCTCTTCTCTTTTTTTAGGGGTCGTATACACTTAGAAGAAAATGAAGCAGATAAGATTTCACCAACTTATATATAATGGCCTTAGGTCGCCAACCATATCACAAAGGCATCGAAGCCTACTTATACATACTGAGCGCTTCACCCATACATAAGGCATCCAAAGCCTAACATATGATCATAGGTCATAAAATATTATAATGGCATCGAAACCAAGCATGCTTATCTAATATAATAATCAAATCAGACAATAATTTCACACTAAGTATATTAGAGCCCAAAACTTATATTTCTTTTTTTATTCAGAATATTCCACATATATCTTATGCTTTCCCTAACATGCTTGTAGATATGATAAAATATAATTCCTATATTATTTGATAAGGATATCTATATTCAATCAATAATAATATTCAATAAAGTCACATTGGTAACATTACATTTGACAAACACTTTAAAAATATTCAAATATAGCCACTCTTCAACAACAAATAATAATTGCTCAACACTCACATTTTCATATAAATAGAATTTAACATAAATATAAGGATCATTTAAAAACCATGATATAACAAATCATATTTCTTTTCTTTTAACATCTGTAAAACCCTTATTTCAATGATTTTTTAATCAAAAAATACCTTATAAAATAGATCATAAAATTAAATATATTTAACTTAAATCAAAGTAAAAAGTTAGCATTATACTAACCTAGATTGGAAGGTTGCAATAACCCTTCTTTCTTATTTACTGACTCTTATCCATTTCTATGGTCTATTCCAACCTATAATCAAATTCCACAATGTATTTTTAATTCTTTGTTATCAGATCTTTATTGATGTTTACATTTCCTATTATTCTTATTTTTAATCCACATTTCTATATCATTTCATCAATACCATAATTTATGTTCTTAAACAGACTAATTAATTTTTTTAATTTCATTTATTACGCTAGATCCATATTTCTTTATATATATATATATATAAATTTATAAGAGGGTGGATAGAGCAAGAACTCCTGACAAGCTTCTAGGATGGCACACTAACTAGGATAGTGGAATGCGGGACACAAGAATGAATCGGATCATATATCAAAAAGAGAGAAACTAATCATCAGAGGCGCCTTTTGATGAAATAACTGGAGAGTTAGAAGAGCTATAAGGTTAAACCTATTCACTTGACAGAATTCCTAGGATAGGTAACCTCTTGGAAAGTTTGTCATTTCACCTGTAGGATAAAACCATACAAGTCTTATCGATCCAGTATCGGATGGAACCGGTTTGATCTAAAGCAGACAATTCCTCTGGTAGTTGAAGTCAGGGCGTGACAAGTATGGGTCTTTTTGGTTAACTGAATGCACACAAAGTTGATAGTGTATTTTTTTTAGATACAACCATGATTAATTTGTTGTGGAGACTGACCTATCAGTATAGACACTTTTTGTTATGATAATGCAGTATCCAACCATTGTATTGCCTTGACACTTTTTGTTTTCATATTATCAATGAAATGCAATATTTTTTCTCAATTTGCAATGTTCATTTTCTTCATTTACTTGTCAAATTTTTTACTATTTTCAAATAACCTTACACATCCGTTATCATTTACAATAAAGCTTAAATTAAATTGGATGCACAGAAGGAATTCAATATAAATAGCAGAATAACTGTTTTTACATTCCATTCAACACTAGATTCTGCAAATACAAGCAGCTGTTATATAGCTATTTTTACATTATCTCATCCTCCATTGTCTACACATTCAACTTCACTACATAATGCATTAAGCACATAACCCTAATTCCTAAACAAAATGACTTCAACCAACCCTAATCCTTCTATTTTTTTTGCTCAAATTTTGGATTCAGTGATTTGATTTCAACAATGAGAATTAATAAATGGGTCTTCAATTCTTTCTTCGATGCTTTCTTCTACTCCAACTTCTTCTCACTCTCCTTCAGTTTTGTTTCAAGCTCTAAGTTCTCTTCCTTCAACATTTCAACAGTTGCTTTGATTCCATCAATTCTACTAAATAAGTTGTTTACAATCTCTACACCTCTTGGTGAGAGTTCACTATCCATCCACCTAAAAAATGACAGTCTTGAGATCCCTTTCCTACAATAAATGGATAACAAAATTTCACATACAAGTGTCTAATTATTCAAATTCAGAAAAAAATAGAAAAAATTTAGAATTAATTTACTTTTTTTTATCCAATAAGGGCATCGATAAAACCGTCTACCTGGATTTCTTCTACTCCATAATGTGAGTATTTGGACAAGAAGATTATTCCCACATCTCGCACCTAATTGGTTAGCTCTAGAATTCACAGACATGTCGTTCCCTTCGTTTCTAGAATCCATACAAACTTAAGAAAAATTTGCAGATGAAAGATACGAAATTGAAAACGCAATGGCTAAGATGAAGAAGAAGAGAAGGGAGAAGAGATTGGTGGCGAAGGGAGAAGATAAGGATGGGAGAAAAGATCAATGGCGAACGGAGAAGAGAAGGGAGAAGAGAGGGATAAGAGAAGGGAGAAGAGGGGTAGGAGAAGATATCGATGGTTGCTGGAGACAACACAATGGGATGTTAGGGTTCATCAAAACGGTGCGTTTTGATGTTTTGAGTCAGTTGGGTAAATGAAAACGGTGAGTTTTGAATTTGGGTTAAATTAAGCCAAGCTCACAAAGGTAGGACTAACTTTAATATTAAAAAATTACAAAACCCTAACTGATTTTTTAATTGGGTTGATAATATATCTAAGTTACTGAGTCAGGGTGCTCGAGAGACAAAGGTAAGTTTAGAGTGATATTGCAACAGGTCGCAAAGGTGAGAGTATTTTTATAGCTTGGGTCGGATAAAACTATAATAGAAAATAAGCAATTTCTGAATCTAATAAAGGATTAGATTTCAATAAGAATATTTACTACTTATATATTAGGTTAAAAATAATAATATATTGATAATTATTATTTTTTATTTTATTTATTTTATTATTTTTATGCGTGAAGTAAAGTTTTCAATCTTAAGATTTCTAAGACACAAATGAACTAAAACATTTATTCTCCGATATAATATAACAAAAGATTTAATTCGTTTTTCTCTGAATATTATAAATAAGCTAATTATATCTTAAAAATGATATAATATTATCATATCACTATTAAGTTGTAAAATAACTTAAACTCTTACCTTAAAAAAATCTGTGCATTGGCAATTAATTTTATGTCAATAAGCCTTTCACAATTAGATTTATTTTAAATTTGTTATTATTATATTTTTAATTAAGATGTAATTATGGCGTGCTATTTCAAAATTCTATATCATTATCAATTTTTTTTTTTTTGAAAATGAAGGCTAGATTAACTCATATTATTGGCATCATAAATCAAAACTTCATACAGCAAAGAAGGAGGGCATACCCCCCATTGAAGACCAGACATAAAAACAGACGCCCTAGCAATCGTATGAGCAACCTTATTCTCAGATCTTTTCACAAAAACAAAAGAGACATCAACTAGCTCATTTAAAAGAGCTCGACAATCTAAGACAATTGAACCAAAATATGATAAATCGAGCACATTGGAGTGCACTGCATGGACTACAAGTTGGCAATCAAACTCAATTATTATTGAGGAGATCTGATTCCCTTTCAGCCAACTAAGAGCCTCCCTAAAACACAGGGCCTCCCCTAGAGCAGGATCCAACATTCTAGGAACAACAGTAGATTTACCTGCCACACAATTCCTCGCATGATCTCGCAAAATCATCCCCATACCATAAATATGATGTGCTGAATCTAAAGCAACATCGATATTGCATTTGAAAGACCCAAACGGTGGGGGTTTCCAGGTCATCGGCCTATGGGCCATTTGTCGATCTCCATCCACCATCTGCCTATTAGCACACTACCATTCCAGTAAACATTGTCTAGACATAGCCAATACATGAGTTATTGAGTGATATTTTTAATGCCAAAGGATCTGATTTCTCGACCACCAAAGTCCCTATAATAGCATAAGACCTTCTTTTAGAACATCACTTCCTGCATTCTTGAGATGAATGACCCGCTTACTCAATGGCTGGACCTATCTCCACCCCGCCATTCATAATAACCAGCATTCTTTTGCAAAAAAACACGAAAGAAGAATATGTACTGGTGTTTCATCTTCAATGCCACAAACAGGACATGTTGAGGTAATGTTAATATGCTTTCATCGTAACATCACATTACATGGCAATGTACCTGCAACCACTCGCCAAAATGATGTTGTATTTTCTTGGGAATCTTTGCCTTCCAAATACACACCCATACCTCTTCTGTGGAAGCTGCCCCCATAGCATTAAGCTCCATGGCTACCTTATAAGCACTAGCTACTGTAAATTTTTCAGATTTCTCACTGGTCCAAATCCATGTATCCATCCTACGAGATAATGGTAACGGGATATGTAGGATCAAATCTGCATCTTGTTGTATAAAAGATTCACGAACCAAATTAGAGTTCCAACTCAAAGAATCCTCTAAAAAGAAAGAGGAAACTGTAGCAGTTTCCATGGATGCTGAATATGGCGTCATAATATGAGGATTGTCTACATCTGGTAACCATGGCTGTTTATAAATAAAAGTGCTACATCCATCACCAATTCATCAACTACAGCCATGTTGGAGCAAGAAACAGGCTGTCCAAATACTTTTCCCAAGATATGATGGATTATGACCAAGTGCAGCTTCAAAAAAACATGTTTTTGGAAAATATCTTTCTTTGAGTATAATGGCGGCAAGAGACTGAGGCTGCTGCAGTAAATGCCATCCTTGTTTCGCTAGCAAGGCGAGATTAAACTCATGAAACTTGCGAAACGATAGGCCCCCTTGCTCCTTCGGTAAACACAAACACTCCCACTTTTGCCATTTAATACCTGCAGAATTTTGGTTTCCATTACACCAATAGAAGGCATTTAAAAGTTTTTCCATAGAACTACAAGTATCAAGCGGAAGCAAGAAGAGTGACATAATGTAATTTGAAATTGACTGCGCCACAGTTTTGATTAAGATATCCTTTTGGCCCTTAGATAACACTTTCGATTTCTAACCTTGGATTCGCTTAGCTACTTTATCCACCACATATTGCAAAATTTGCCGCTTATCCCAGCTAAGAATTGAAGGCATACCAAGAGGGAACTTGTTTAACACTAAGCTAATGACATATGGACATACGGACAGCTTCCCCTATATTTGGACTAAAAATGATAGCTGATTTATCATAGTTTATACACTGACCAGAGGCATGCTCGTACAAGGACAAGCAATGCTTGAGGCGAGCTGCTTCTAATAGATTTGCTCGAGTAAAGAAGAGACAATCATCAGCAAAAAACAAATGAGAAATAGGGGTACCTGTTCTAATTACACTTGCACCATGAATTAAACCTTGAGCCTCAAATTTTTGTAACATGGAAGATAGACCTTAAGCACAAATAATGAATAGGTATGGTGAAAGAGGGTCACCTTGCCGCAAACCCCTTGAAGGAACAATTGGCCCAAATTCTTCACCGCCTTTAGCAATATAATAGACAACCGATGAAACAATACTCATAATCTTTCTTAACCAATGAACATCAAAACCTAATTTCAACATCATTGCCTCTAGAAAATACCACTCGATGCGATCATATGCCTTGCTCATATCAGTTTTTAAGGCCAAAATCCCCTCCTTCCCCTGTGTCTTCCTCTTAAGCTTATGAAATAACTCAAATGCCACAATAATGTTATCGGTAATAAGCCGATTAGGAATAAAAGCACT
This sequence comes from Jatropha podagrica, assembly GCA_947857235.1. NCBI lineage: Eukaryota > Viridiplantae > Streptophyta > Magnoliopsida > Malpighiales > Euphorbiaceae > Jatropha > Jatropha podagrica. The sequence goes on along the minus strand of CANUEP010151706.1, from coordinate 7,399 downwards.
CTGTGAATTATCAATCACACCTGGCAGAATTATTTTTAGACGATTTGCCACCATTTTACACAACTCTGTCAACCACATTACGAAGAGAAACAGGCTGCAAATCCACAACAGACTTCAGATTATTTTTTTTGGGAAGCGGAATAATATTAGTACGATTTGATCCCAGCAAATTACCATTCGAGTGCAAATAATGAAGACAGACAGTTGTGACATCATCCCCAACAATGTCCTAGTAGGTTTAGAAAAAATCGGGATTCAACCCATTCGGCCCAGGTGCTTTGTCGGGATGCATAGAGAATAGAGCATCTTTGACTTCTTGACCTGTATAAGGTGCTAACAAAAAAACCATTTTGTTCTGTTGTAACTATAGGAACTACACAATCCACCACAGAAGAAAAATCCCCAGGTATTGAGTGAAATAAGTTACCATAAAAATCAAGCAATACTTGCGATAAACCATTATTCCATAAGACCCACATTCCATTCGCATCCTTAAGCTGTTGAATATGATTTTTTGTACATCGATGTGATGCCATCAAGTGAAAATGTTTGGTATTCGCATCCCCACCTATTAGCCATGATTGTTTGGAGCATTGTTTCCAGTATTGCTCCTGCTAAAATAGGAGAGTGGCATATTGCTCTTCAACCTGTCGTAATAAACATGGACTTAAATCAAAAGAGTTCTGCCGCACCCAAGCTAATCGTTGTTTACATTCCTTCAAGGCCTCCCGAAACTCCTTGTGAAAATTTGGCAACCAGAATTGCAGCTTTCTACAACAAGACTGGATTTTCTCATTAAAACCCATCATTGGATCAGCCTGCCATCCGTCCCGAACCGTCTGTCTACAATCAACCTCACTAGTCCATGAGTTTTCAAATCGGAACCGTTTAGCCACAAAGTGTCATAGCGCTAAGCCCAAAGAAAGGAAAATAGGCTTGTGATCCGAAGCGATTGCCTCTAGAACCGAAATAGTTGCATGTTGAAACAAGGTTCGCCATGCAGTTGTATGAACCGCACGATCTAGCCTTTCCCTTATCAGCTCAACACCTGCTAGTTGGTTCATCCACGTAAACTTGGACCCCAAAAAGCCTAAGTTAGTGAGACCATAGTCTGCTAAAGCTGTTCTAAAGCCATCCATTAACCATCGCGGGTAAGGAACATGCCCTTCCTTCTCATCAGGATACAAGATATCGTTAAAGTCCCTTAGTACCATCTGAGGAAGAGACAACTTCGAAGATAATGACCTTAACAGATTCCAACTCTGTCTTCTGAAGTTACATCCCGTATGGCCATAAAAACCTATTAGCCTCCATTTAGACATACCCTCCGTATGAACTTCAACGTCGATATGGCGTGTAGAATAACTGATGAGTCTTGCACTACCCGAGACTTTCTAGAATAATGCAACACCACCACTATGGCCTACAGCATCCACAACAAAAGAACCCATAAACCCCAAAGTGTCCCATAACTTAAACACTTTGGTATTTAATATCATTGTCTCCATTAGAAATAAAAACTTAGGTCACTTTTCCATAATAAGGTCCTGTAGGACCTGAACTGTACGTGGGTTCTCAAGCCAACGACAGTTCCAACTTAAAGTACTCATTGGGTTGGGTGGGTCTGAGAACCAGAACCTGCCGAATTCAAGTTTTTTGGAATACCCATTGCCAACTCTAGGACCCCTACAGATTCAAACAAACCCGTATTTATAGTAGAAAGCACCACAACATCCATAGACTCATTTTGTCTAGCACACTCCTCCCCAACACTCCTACGTTTTGAATCTAGAATAATTAAGGCATCCTTAGTCACATCATCAGTTGGCATATCAGCATGGTCAACAGTTGCCTTATTGATTACGACATTAACCATGGAAGATCCCTCATTCATACTAACAATTGCGTTTGATTTGTTACCAAGAGGTTATTGGGATCACGATTACTAAATCCTTGAAAAATCGGTATGACCAAATTGTCATCATCCCGAGCCTTCGAACCAGAGGCTGAACCACCACCCAAACCTCCAATGAAATCCCTCTCTGATCGCAACCACTTTGCCCCCACCTGCGACACCCTCTGATTATCCTCTCTTAGCCATGGGCCATAAGCAAATTTATCACGGGGAATTGATGGCACATCAAAAAGCTTACCACAAAAATGGTCAGAGTGGCCAAGGTAACCACAAAAGTAACAAAATGTAGTGAGTCTTTCATACTTGAAATCAATTCAAACCCACTCGCCCTGTGATTTCTTTATTTGCAACCTTCGTTTTAATGGTTTCCGAACATCAATTCCAACCCTAATCCTCATATAATCCCTCCATATACCAATGTAATTTCGTTGATCAGACTCAAGATAAACACCAATGTAATTACATACATCACGTCCAACACGTTCAGAAAAGTAACCATTTGGGACATTATGAAGTTGCACCCATATGTCCAGCCTTGTAAGCTCAACTTCTTTAGGCTTCTCATGAGGCTTCAATTCACGTAACAAAAAAGGGTTCTGAAAAAAGTTCCATGGCCCTCCTTTAAGCACTCTTTCAACATCAATAGCATGGAAAAACTGAAAAAGAAAAGCATTATTACCCAGTTCTTTGATGATGATTCCTTTAACTGTGCGCCATACACTGGCCATGGTCTGTTTGAGTGCTAGGAAATTGACTGGCTTATCACACAAAAGCCGTCCAACAACACAGTGCTTCCAATCTATTCCTGGATCGACAGTCACATTATTGGTAGAATGTGGAGTGTAATCGAGTTGTCCTTGTTGCGCCTCTAGATTCAGTCGTGCATATATATCGTCAATCATCGTATCCATATCGCTGACAGCCGCCATAGTATCAAGCAGGAGAAAAGAGAAACACAGTAACGCACGATAAAAACTCCAGAACTTGTTAACTAAACAAGAGGAAGAAACTCTCACTGGGGAGAGAAATCATTTTTTTTTATTTGTTCTATATATGTATAATCTATATATCATTATCAATTAAAAAATAGAGTTGTTCTCTAAAAATATAGTTATACATGAAATATAATTTTCGGTTAGTAGAAGCATATGTTTTATATGAATTTTTATTATCTTTATCGATTTTTGAATTTCATTGTATATACAGTTATTTGTATTATTTTTTTAACATATAATATTTCTATTGTTAAAGAAAAGTTATTGAACTAATTCTTATGTTGAGAAAGAATGAATAAATCTTGCTATTTAAAAAAGAATGGTTTATCCAGAAAAGTTTGAAAAACAAGAGAGAGAGAGAGTTGGTCAATTAACCTTCTGTCATCTGTGTATGCTCTTAAACAAATTTATAACTAGTCTTATGGTAATTACTCCAAATCAGTTTTTGGATTGGGCACTGCAACAAAAAAAAAAATGGAGAATCCTCCAAAAAAAAAAGTCAGAGTTAACGACCTCTTCGATGAACAATACATGAGTAATGCCTTTCCGTTCGATACTAAAAAGAAGCCAAAGCAATGCCATGCTTGCTAAGAGGCCTTGATTAATAAAGTCTTGCCACTGTAGAGAGTTTTACTGCAAGAATGCGATCCTTTCCAGGTTCACAGTCCATCCTGGGTGCGTATCAGAATTTTATTTCCTGGTACTAACTAGTTAAGTTTTCGTGACTGGAGTCAGAACCTACTTTTATCTAGTCCATGACTTGTGTGTGAAGGACAAAAAATTATCACACCAGCAGTTTTTGACCTCTACTGGCTTACAATTTACAACTAAAGAGATTATAGTAAGTTACTCCCATCTTCCACTCCAAATGTATATACTTCAGTTTTGTCTACTGCCTCAAACCCAACTCCATCCTGGACTTTTCCTCAATCCTGTCTTGATTATCTTTGATCTTGTATTTCCTGCATCTTCCCATCTTCCATATTTAGCGTAGATATTTGATAAAACCACATGATGAGTTGGATTTTCAGGTTCAAGTTTAACAAGATGATCTAATGCAAATTCTGCTAGTTGCACATTCGAATGCATTTTACATGCACCCAGAAAAGCCCCCCATACTGTGGCATCAGGTTCAAAAGGCATTGCTTTGAATAAATGCAAAATTTCATCAAATAATCCAGCACGACCTAATAGATCCACCACACAAGCATAGTGTTCTAAACCTGGTTCAAGCTGGTGCATTTTCTGCATGGAATCAAATATTTTCCTTCCTTCATCTATTAAACCTGTATGTCTGCAGGCAGATAACACATTGAGGAAAGACAAAGAGTCAATCCTGATATGACTCTTTTGCATAAGTGAGAAAAGCTCAATAGCATGGCGCCCGTGCCCATGAATTGCATATCCTGCAAGCATCACATTCCATGTAACAGTGTTTTTATTCCTCATCTCATGAAATAACTCCTCTGAGATATGAAGCTGTCCACATTTGGCATACATATCAATAAGACAATTTCCAACAAGTATATTGGACTCAAATCCTATCCGGATAATACAGGCATGAAAAGCTATGCCTTCCTTTAAGGCTGACAAATGTCCTACTGCAGGAAGGACACTCACAATTGTGACTATATTAGGATGAAAATTCTCTAATTTCATTCGACAAAATGTAGAAATAGCTTCTTCGGCATGTCCATTGTGCACGTATCCTGCAATCAGGACATTCCAGGAAACTTCATCCTTTCTAAACTCAGTTCTCTTGAACAAGAATTCAGCAGCAGAAAGGCTTCCCAATTTGGCATACATGTCAATGAGAGAATTTTTTATATGACAGTGAGATTCAAGACCACACTTTATAATATTTCCATGTATGCAGGATCCCTGGCCTTGGTCAAATAAAAGGACACAAGCTGACAGTAAACTCACCATAGTTCCTGTGTCTGGACATATTTCAGATATTTGTGCTTTATGGAACATGTCCATTGCATGATAAGGATCACCAATCTGAATATAACCATTTATCAAAGCATTCCACATAACTATATCTTTACATGGCATTCTATTGAATATATTCAGTGCCGAAGCAAAGAATCCACATTTAGCATACATGGAAACTAAGGCTGTTCCAGTTGAGATATCTGAGTCGATATTCGCTTTAACAGCATAACAGTGCACGCTTTTACCTAATCTCAGGGCTAGTACCTCTGCACAAGCCGGAAGTACACTCATGAGAATAACATTGTTCACTTCTAAATAATCATGTTGCATATCTCGAAACAGTGACAGTGCATCTTCAGGATACCCTGATTGAGCAAGAGCAGCTATAATTGCTGACCAAGCAACCAAATCCCTTCCTTTAAGCCCTTGAAACAATGATTTTGCCTTATCCAAATCTCCAAATTTTGCATACATGGTAATCATAGCGGTAGTAACCGAAACATCCGAATCAACTCGTTGTTGTGTAGCAAAATCATGAACTTCTCTCCCTTTGACTAAATCTCCCATCTCCGCTGCAGCTGAAAGAGCATTTACAACTGATACTTTATTCAACCTAACATTTTCTCTCCGCATACAGTCAAACAACTCCAAAACTTCAAAGAAGCATTCATTATGTGCATAACCTGCCATCATTGTTTGCCATGAAATATCGTTCCTGTCGTGCATCTGTTCAAAAACCTGACAAGCCACATCAATGTTCCCACACTTAGAGTACATATCAATCAACCCATTCGAAACAATTGCTTCAAAACCCCTCCTCATAACATAACCATGAAGGGACCTACAAGCATCAATATCGCCTACTCTCGAAATAGCTGGAACCAAATTCACAATGCTTACTAAATCAGGCTCCAAACCACTCAATTGCATATTCTTAATAAAACCCAACGCTTCCTTAGGATCCACACTCTGCGACAAACTAAGAATCATTACATTCCACGTTGTAACATCTTTGTTAGGCATTTTATCGAACACTTCTCTTGCCAACTCTAATTTACCCATCTTACCATACAGGTCAATAAGAGCAGTCCCCACAAAAACATCACACTCCAACCCTCTAAAGACAATATCACGATGGATCAACATACCCTCTTTTAACTCCAATCCAACTGTGCAAGCTTTCAAAACAAAAGTGAAAGTATATTTGTCTGGTTCTAAGCCATTATTTAACATCAAGTGATATAATTTTATAGCTTCTTGGTAATTTTTCTCACTCGTATAAGCTCTTATTATATCATTGTACAATCTAACGCTTGCGTTTGGCATAAAATCAAACAAAAACAGAGCAAAGTCAAATTTTTTAAAAGAGAGGTAAGATTTTATGATATGGGTAATAGATAAAGGGTCGTTTTGGAGGCCTGAGATTATCAAACGGGCATGAATTTGAAGAAGAGAGTTCAGATCCTTGCATGAGGATAGTAAGGGAAGGTAACTGCGGTAATTTACAATTGCATGTGAAGAAAAAACTGAAATTTTGTTATTTCTTATTGCCAGTGCATGGAATAATCTGCGCAGTGCGTGTTTAAGTTGACCCATTATTGCCTGAACATGCCTGGATCGATGATAACGTTACGAGAGAAGTGAAATGACTGAGGTCAGACACTATACAGATGTCGCTGTATGAGAAACGAAGTTTATAAAGCCAAATCAACCGTAAAAATTTATTAAAAGGCTTCTAAAGGATTATACCTAAATTAAAAATTAATTACTATGATTTAAATTGAAAGCGGTAGGATCCGTTCCTTGCCATTTCCTATGTAAAAAAAAAAAAAATTAAAAAAAATCCTTAATTATCCAGGGAGTCTTAACTATCTAGGACGAGACATCTGGCCTTTTAGCAATGAATCACCTCACACCACTCTTCTTTTTTTTTTTTTAAAAAGAAAATTATTATTTCACCTCCGAATTTTAACTAAATTAATAACTTGGTCCATATACTTTTTGTTATTTATAAATCCCACAATATGAATTTTTTATTATTTTAAAATAAAAATTATCGGAAAATCAGCCCTTTTTAAATAAAAAGCCTATAATGTGAGACGAAAACAGATCTCAGATATATCCAAATAATTTGACCATACTTCTGCTTTGATTTGTGCCCAGCTTGACCATACTTCTGCATCGTTATATGATTTGTGTTTCATCTGTGCCCGAAACAAGCTTGGTTACTTAACTGGAGCAACAGTAAAGCCACCAGAGAATGATCCGAATTATCAAGCTTGGCTTACAGACAATCATGAGGTATAAAGCTGGTTAATTGATTCAATAAATCCTTCGAATATGCAACGTTTTCTTCGACTATCAATAGCAAAGGAAATATGGGATGCTGCAGCCAAGATGTTCTATGATGGCACAGATGAAACACAATTATTTGAGTTGAACAAGAGATCCTTCACAATGATGCAAAATGGACGACCGCTGCCGACATACTATAATGAACTCGTGGCTATTTTCCAAGAAATAGACATGCGAAATGACACTATGGAAGGTA
>CANUEP010151642.1:0-10528 GCA_947857235.1 Jatropha podagrica | reverse complement strand
ATCCAGAAGAAAATAATTTGTACCCATTTGTCTACTTATCCACCGATGGCAATGTGTTTATCTTTGCCAACAGTCGCTCTGTCTTACTCAGCCCTACTACCAACCAGATTGTTAAAGAATTCCCAGAACTTCCCGGTGGCTCCCGTAACTACCCCGCTAGTGGAGCCTCTGTGCTCCTCCCAATCAAAAGGATTTCCCAGGATCCTGATAATATCTTTCCATCTGAAGTCTTGATTTGCGGTGGCTCTGCACATAAAGATTCATATTCCAAAGCCGAAAAACAAATCTTCTACACCGCACTTGAAGATTGTGGAAGAATGAAAATCACAGCTAAAGATCCTGTTTGGAAGAGAGAGCTTATGCCAAGTCCTCGTATTATGGGCGATATGATGATTCTTCCAACTGGTGAAGTTCTTATCCTTAACGGTGCTAAAAGAGGAGCTTCTGGTTGGGGTTTTGCTCGCGAACCTAATTTCACTCCAGTTTTATATAACCCAAGAGCTCAAAGAGGAGCAAGATTTACTGAGCTAGCACCATCCACCATACCCAGAATGTACCATTCAACCTCCACCGTTTTACCTGATGGAAAAATCCTTGTCGCCGGTAGCAACACAAATAATGGATACATTTATGATGCTATGTACCCCACTGAGCTACGTGTGGAGAAATACTCACCACCTTACTTGGACGCTGCTGTTATTACAAAGAGACCAGAGATTGTGACCATCAACGAGCAAATGGCTTATGCTCAGAATATTGATATTGAAGTCAAGATCGCCGGTGCGAAAGTCGAACGTGGAGATGTGAGGGTTACTATATATTCTCCTGCTTTTACTACTCACGGAGTTAATATGAACCAGAGACTTATCGTATTGCCACTGAGACAGGTCGTCCCTGCCGGTGGAAACTTCAAAGTTGGCGTCAGTTCACCAGCTTCAAACTTGATTGCTCCTGTCGGATACTACATGCTCTCTGTCATTTTCCAAGGAGTACCTAGCGTGACCAAATGGGTTCAAATCAAATAAAATAATTCTGCACGAGGATTTATTATTTTTTATTTTTTATGAAATTTTGGGTAAATTGTTTTGTCTTATTTTTTTTCTTTTATTATATTATGTTAATTTGTATCTTCTTTAATTGATTTATAAAAAAGAAGTTTTGCTTGTTATTAATTTCCTTCTGCAGTTGAATGTGCCTCTTATTCTTGTATTTAATTACTTAATAATTTTTAATTACCTACTTGAAAGATGATTTTCTTATTCTTGTATTCAAATTTTCAATTGCTTGACATCTAGAAAATATTTTTAAAATAATATTAAATTTTAAAAATTAAGGATATAGTTCTTTCAATAAAAACCTAAATTATCAAACAAATTCTATATACAACTAAAATTAATAATACTTTAATCTTTATGATGTTATTTTAATAAGATTTTATTTTATAAAATATTAATGCTGGTCATACGTAATTCTCATAAAACTACTTAAAGACATTTAATTTATTTTTATTTGCGGTATGAAATGATGAATTTTTTCCACTTAAAAAAATCCTATCTTTATATAATTTATTGAGTAACTATTTATTTTTCTTAATAGTTTTCATTCTATTGTATATAATAATCAGTGAACTATTATATATTCGAATGAATTTGATCTTATGCATACGCGAAAAATGTAATTAAAAAAAAAAATTCATCTTTATTAATGACATTTGATTTCTAAGGATTATGCAATTATTATAAATTTGAATTATGTAAAAAATGAATTATTAAATATATTTATTAATAAATATATGTAAATTAATCCTGTTACTATAAGTAAATTTTACATTTATTTATTTCAAACATTCGTGAAATGAAAATTGAAAATATGGGTTCCGGCACGCGCTTAGGAGGCTCGTTAAAGAGACAAAGTTGGAGGAAGTCTGAGTTTTCTGTATGTATACCAATAATTCTAAGCCCTCACCGAAAGGCTAGTTGGTTGCCATGACGTCACCATTTGTCGACATGATGACGTCTTCCCACTAAAGGTGCCATCAAAGCCTGACCTGCTCGAATCGACTCGGCTTCAATGACTGATCCAGTGTGGATATAGCACCGCTATGCATCATGTATCCATGATATCCCACTGGATCAGTCAATTAAAATAAAAATTTTTAAATTTTTTTTCATTTTATTTTTTTTAGTGACAGAAGAAAATATCTTTATTTTAATAAAATATTATTTTTTAAGAAAAAAAGTACTTATTTTTGTTCAGTCCATACTCCACTTATGGATCAAGCAAATAAAATTAACAATTTTTTAAAAAATATTTTAATTTTATCATTTTTTTCAAATATATGATCATAAATACTTCCATTTTAATGAAAATAATGAATTCCATTAATTTGTTTCATATATTTATATGAAACATAATAAAATTTAATAAGTGTTTATATGCAAATATTATTTTAGTGTATATTTACATTTTAAACTAATTAATGATGTTTCAATAAAAAGATTTTACAAGTTAAAGTATTTAATATATTTAATTTAATAAATTAATATTTAATTAATCAAAATAAAAATTAATAAGTATTTGTTGAATTAATTTTTTAATTTAAAGTGTTTAATAAAATAAATTTTAAAATTAAAATATTTAATACATATAATTTTTGTTAGCTGAAATGTTTAATAGAATAAATAAAAATTAAGATATTACGTAATAAAAATAATAAAATTCAGAAAGTGAATATATGTGTTCGATTTAAATTAAAATAATAAAATCGAGAGATAAATTTATATATTCGAAAGTTAGATACTAATTGGAAGTTTAATACACAAATAAATGATGTGTGCGTAAAAAAGAAAAGAAAGGAAAAAAAAAAAGGAAGGATATTCCATCCAATCACTGTGCGTGATTGGCACGTGATTTTGACTTGGATTGAATTAGTAGCAGTAATACGATTAGGTAGTTCGTTCCTTCCAACGACACAACTGTCAGTGGGCAACACTAATAATAACAAGATTATGGAGTATTAAAGTCTGACCTGATTTGAATGTGATGTGATGTGGAACCCATCATTATCTTTCCGTTGGAATATCAATTTTTGGTGTTTATTATTCAGTAAATCAGTGCCTATCATGCGCACTAACTTCAAACCGTCCGATCTATGGATATCCTTTTTTGTACCACAAATGTCCCTGATATGTTGGTACCGCATCACATTTATAAGGGAAAATTTTTCTTCTATATACGTTTTAATCTATTCACGTATTATTATTTGTACAACGAAATCAAATATAATAATAATAATACATTTTTATTTTTATTAAAAATATAATTCATTAATAATATAATAAAAAATTAAACCATATATAAAACTTTACTATTAAGCGCATTTTTCCATTAGCTATTAATTTGTATTTATGCCATATAAGTATACTTTGTTAATATATTTTCATGATCAACGAAGGTTGTGTTTGTTTTGTTCCATCTCATGTATGTGTATTTGCTAAAAAAACCTTATAAAACTAATTGTTAGTAAAAAAATTTTTTATGTAATCAGTCTGTTGTTCAAAATAATAAATAATTATTAAATCATAAATTATAGTAGCTTTAACCTAATCTAAAATGTAATAAATATTATGGAGCGGATGTAATATTTAAAATTGTTGTACGGTGATTCAGAAAATAATTGTATTTAATTAAATTACTATTTAGATAATTATTGCATTTAATATTAATTGAAAAAAATTTATTAGTTACTATTAAATATTTTCAACATAATTTATTTATATTTGTTTGTGGACACTGGACAGCAAAATAATAAACATTCAATTTCCAACATACAGTGGACTGTTGGATGAGTAATATTGGGCCAAGAAACGGTTGTTGAATTTAGGAAAATCCAAATACATTGGCATCCTTGCTACCCAAGAGCCCAAAATTGATCTATTGGACCTAATTGAGAAATTGGGATTTAAAAAGAATCAGTTTGTTTTTTTTTTTTTTGTTTTTTTTTTTTCATTTTTTTAAATAAACAAAACATGTTTTTCAAAAATTTTTTTATTCTTTTTACTTTTTAGAAAACCGTTTTTAAAGCAAAAATAAGTTTTATAAAACACAAATAATAGTTTATAGAATTGTATTTTGTGTTTTAATTATACATTCTTCCTCTTTTTCCTTATCTTTTCTTTTTTTATGGGATTTGCTGGATGAAGATTATCTTTTTCCATTATATTCTTTATTTATATAATGTTATTATCATTTTATTTAGTAATAAAATTCAATTTCATCCTCTAAGGCTCTGTTCGGCAAAATTAGCTGTTGTAGTGGTTGTTAACTGTTTTAGTAGCTATTCAAATAGCTATTAGAAGCAAAAGTGTTCGGTAAAAATAATTGTTTGATCAACGGTTTAATGTAAATTGACAAAAAAAATGCATTTAAATATTAAGTCAGAATTTTAAATTATGACTATAGAAATGAAATCAATAAAATATAAAAAAGAGGTGATTATGTGATGTGTTATTATTTTTCTATCAGAATAATGTCAATTATAGTATATAGTTCAGCTATATAAATTGAAACCACTATTATTTCTAAAATGAAAATACAATTTCCTCACATGTTCCTTTATTAATTCATTGTTAAATTATTTTGTTTAAATTTTTATATAAAATAATATAATTTTTTAACATAATAATTAATTTAATTAATATACTCTTCAAGATATATTCCATTGTATGTATCGATATAAATCACAAAGTAAAACAATGCAGGATTCACGCATACAGTTTGAAAAACAATGCAATTAAAATAACAATAAGTATTTTTAATTAAGAATAAGACCGTTAATAAATTAAAAAAAAAGAAGATAGTGAAACGCTAAATGTCAAGAAGGATAACATTTCACAAAATGTTGTATTATCCACTAAAAACTAATTTATAAACTATCTCACCGAATGATATAATACATCAACACGTGTTTTGACATAGTCAAAACTCCATTCACTCATTAAAATACTCTTACCCAAGAGCCTAAATTTAAGAGTAATATATTATTTATAAAAATTATTAATAGAAATTTATTACATTTAAATAGTCATAAATAAAATGATTATAAAATATTAATTTGAAAGAAAATATTTTAATTAGTAGTTATTTTTTGAAGTTAATAAAGATAAAATATAATATAAATTTAGTTGAGGTGTTTTTTTTTTTTTTTTACTTTTTAACCATAAAAGTTTCTCTACAACACTTAAGAGAGTGGAGAGTTCTAGAGTAGACTGGTAATAAACCAAATTTGAATTTTATTTTGTTTTAAGCAAAAGTGCGTTCTTCGGGCTGGAGAAGAGTCAAAGACTATGACTCTCCACTGTCTTCTAAGCTGGCGGCGTAGAATATTCCCTTGTAATAATAATAATAATATATATATATATATATATAATTTGTTTTTATCTTATTAATTTGTAAATAAAAAAAAAAAGTGTAAAAAGATATCTAGTTCTCAGCTTGCTAGTGAAATTATTTTAACAAAACCAGTTATATTTTTCATTACAGCAATAATGCTCAATTTATTTGAAGTAAAAACTAATTTTTTTATTTATCACCTCTGCTTTGCATTAAAAGGATAAATTGTTCTTTTTTTTAATTGAAAAAATCTATTTAATTTTAAAAATATTTTGAATATTAGAAAAAAAATTAACAAAAGAAGAAGAAGAAGTAGTTTTTTCGAATTATATGGATATTAATTTTAGAGTGAACTAAAATAATTATACTTTGAAAAAAAATTATAAGTATCATTAAAAATTAAATATAAAATTGTTATCACTATTTAAGGAGAGAAATACAGTATGATTTCTGTAGGTTGCGAAATACAACTAATTCATTTTTATCTTTTAGAAAATAATCTAAAACATAATTATAGTTTACTTTATTATACTATAAAGTCCTTTACTTCAATTTTTATATTTTTTATATTAAATATCTTATGAAATAATGATAATATTCATTTTATTTTAAAAAATATAGCTCTGGTTGTATTTTTCAAACCATAAGGATCGCATTTTAATTATTTTGATATAATATTTAAATATCTCTCTTTTGATTTTTATATTTTTTTATTAACTTAATAGAAAATATTTAAAAATTTAATAAAAAAAATCTAGTAGTGCAACGAAAACAACACAGAAAAATTTTGATATATTTAAAAAAATAAAAATAGACTAATTATATTTCTCCAACTACATGAAATTATACTATATTTTTTCTATATTTAAAGTTAAAGATAACAATTTGAATTATTGTACGCAATAAATTAAATAATTTTGTATTTAACTCTTGGGTTGCTGAGTGACCGTGGCCCTCGAGCTTGTCCATTGTAACACAATTACTTTTTGGTTTGCCAAACTTAAAAGATTGAAATGCCTTTTTTTGAAAAAATATATAATAATTGAGTCATTACCTAATTTTTGAACTATTTGGTTTAATTTTACATGTAACAACTATTCAATTGCCGTTCTTCGAATTCAATTCGTCCCATAAAAATTTCTAAACAAGAATTCAATTTGTCTTATAAAATTTTATAAATAAGTATTGATATAACAAAAAAGCTACTTTACCCGTAAAATTAATTTTTCGACAATTTGAATTCCACATGGATGACACATGAAATTATTTAATTAATTATTTACATTTTGTTACGCAACATCATGCTCGATCAATTTTTTCTCTCTTTCTTTATTTTTCATTATCTCTCAAAAATTCATATATGCTCAATTTGTGGCTAAACTTAATACCCAACAAAAAGTTTATTTGACCTTTATACAATTAAAATTCATAAAAAAAAATAAATTCTAAACTATTAGTATTCTTCATTCTATCCTATTTTCTCAATCCAAACACCCAAGAAGAATAGTATGCACATACACAAATCTTATGACATGGATCAATGTGCTTATATAAAAAGAAGAAAAAACAAAAATCAAACATCAAAGAAAAAGAAATAAGGTAAAGAAAAAAATCTCAAAATCATCTTCATTTAAATAAATAAAAATATGTAAAAAAAATAAAAAATATAGCATTTCGTAGTTTAAAGAGAACATTTTCAAAAAAAAAAAAAAATGCATACATTATATATTTATTAGAGGAAAAAAAACCCCAACAAGATCCAAATACACAGAAGCAAAATTAACTTTAAAAAGAAAATAAATAAATAAACAAACTAAACAAAAAATATGAAAATAAGGGTGGTCCCATTTTATTTATTTTTTTAAAAATATCTAGAAAGGCTAGAAAACAAAAGAAAATATAAGAGGAAATGTTAAACGCTTTGAAAATATTCACTCAAAAAAAAAAAAAAAAAAAAAAAAAGAGAATTCTCAAACAACCAACAATAAAGAAAAAGATATAGCATAGCCTAAAATCTCCTCATTCTTCTATACTCACATCACTGCACTCAATTCTAGAGCCCTCCATGTTTGCATAATAAAATTGGTTATCTTTTTCTTTCGAGGCCAGTGTTATCGTAAAATTGCTTTCTTCCTAACACACCAACGAAGAAGGTCCTCATAAGATAAGAAATTAAATGGGTGAAAAATCAAATTCTTATTCCTCACTATCGATTTAAGAAAGATGATAAACCATAATTTCTTTGCAGTGATGATAGGTGGTGAAGAAAGGAAGAAATGGACGAGAGATACTTAAAAAATTTTAAGGTTGAGATGAGAGAGAAAATGAGAGGAATGAGAAAGGAGGTAAAAATTGACGTGTTAAATTTTTATGGTTAAATAATATCAAGTGTTGTCTACGTGGAATTCAGATCATCGAAAAATTAATTTAACGGATAAAAGAATTTTTTTATTACATCAATAGTTATTTAAAAATTTTTATGGGATAAATTGAATTCGAGGAACGATTATATAAATGCTACATTTTGGAGACGAAGGGTAAAATTAAGCCAGACTATTGTTGAAATATAGCTTTGATGAGAAACTTCTTTGATGTTTCTTCAAAAGCCATTTACAATCTCCAATTATTCATATTCCATGCTCTACCCTAGGGATTTGAGGACTTTACCTAACCCTTATCATGGTTTGACTTGGACTCCCATCACCATAAAAACATAAGAGATTCTTCTTTATAATTTTCCTTTTCAAAGTTGTTATTATTTATAATTTCAAAATGACCAATAAATAATAAAAAGGAAAAATTATTACTGCGTCCCTCTATGCAAAGTACGGTCCTTATAATTTGCGAGAAATAATTAATTTGTCACTGTCTTATTTAGAATAGATTAATTTTTTTTTATAATCTGTATTTTTTCGTTAATTACTTTATGAAATAATAAAAATATTTCTTTTATTTCAAAAAACAGAGGAACAAATTAGTTATATTTTTCAAATCATATGAACCATATTGTAATTTTTTTTATATATTTCATCCGTCCCATTTTATTTGCTTGTTATTTTAATTTTGGATATTCCAAAATATTTATGAAGTTTTTAAATTTTTATATATAAATAATTATTTTTTCTGCCATGATAAGTTTTGTGATTCTTTATTAAATGAGAAAATTTATTAATATTTTCAATTATTAAGGGTAAAAAAGGATAAAATAGTTTTTATTGACTAAATTCTGTATTTTAAATCATGTAAATAAAATGAAATAAAAAGAAAAATATTTTATTATTGACTTAATTATAAAGAAGGATATAGTTATAAAAGGGAAGGAAAACGTAGAGAAAAATTTATATATTTAAAAAGAAAAGATTCAATAGATTGATTGTGTTGTATTTGATAAACAACAGAGATCACATTAGAGCTGCAACTGGCCTTCTAGCCCACCTATTCTATTCTCTCCACCACTGGACCTCGTGCGTGGGTAAAAAAAAAAAAAAAAAAAGAAAAAGAAAAACTACAGTACTTGTAGCATAGACTGGCAGAGAGAGAATCCATTTTCACAAAGTAAATACTAGTAAATAATTTCTCTGCGCATATAATATATATATATATAACCAAAAGGTCAAAGTTTCCCAGTATTTATCTTCAATTGGCTTCTTCTGGTTAGGGTTTTCTCTGACTCTGGTTTTCTGTTCGTATCAGCTTTGGATTTGCTCAACTAGTCTTAGATTAGAGTTAGAAGCACTTTTGTTTCAGTTTTTACTCTACTGGGTTGGTGTTGTGTGTTTGTATTAGCTTAAGACCAGAGTTCTGCATAGAAATTTTTGTTGGTGGATTGGGTGCTTTAAGTTTCTTTAATTTTATACTTATTTGCTTTCACTACCTTCGGTTGCGGACAAGCTTGAAGGTGGCTTCGTTAGTTCATAGTACTTGAGTTTTAAGGTTGATTTTGTTAGTTTTAAGTTGTTTTTTCTCTGTAAGCAATTTCAAGGTCTCTGCAATTGTCAGGAATAGCCGAATAGGCGGTGATCTTGTAATACTTTATTGGCTTTTATTTTGTGGAGCGGTTTCATTTGTATAGTGGGATTCTATTGGTTTTGAAAAGGGCCTTTGGTTTTGGTGGCTGTACTGGTGGATGTGGAGGCGGAGGCGATGATGGTGATTCATGGGTACTAGAACGGTGAAAGTTAGTGCTCAAAATGATAATAATTCATTAACCGAGATGCCAAGTTTCGTTCCTCCAATAACAACTTCCAATCCCATGTACGTTTTCTGTTATTTATTTTTAATTTTTTTAAAGAAGCTTTTATGTTACTAATTTTTACTTCAGCCTGTGGTTTTATTTATATGGTTCTTATTAAATGTTCCCTTTTTGGGTATTTGGCTTCGTGGTTCTTGTGACAGTTATGGTAAAGTAGTTGGGATGTAGCTTTGCACCTTTGAGTTATAACTTGTACTGATAAGTGAAAAATTATTCATGCCTAGTTGAAGGTCAAGTGTTGTGTTCTGTTTGGTTCCTAAAAACTAGAAGAACTTAAATCTGCAATTGCAAAATTAATTTTGTTTTAACGATTTTTGCATCATGTTATGGACCCGGGTCTTTAACATGTTCTGTGTATGCCTAGTGTTGCTACTTGGATGGACATTTTAGGTAAGCATATTAATTTCTAGAACTTGGGTAAAATTTGGGAGACTATGGCACTGACACAGTGGCTTGGGGAAGTAGGTTGATATATATGATTTGGTAAGGTTTTGTTTGTTCCAAGCAAGAGTTTTATGTATTCTGCAGCTGTTATTGGTAGATTCAAAAGCTCAGAGAGTAATAGAGATATAATAACAGTTAAGTATCTAGCCTGTAGTGCATGCAATTAAGATTAAGGTTCCCACTTGCCCATCATTTCCTTAGAACTATCTATACTGTTATATTAGATAATTGCAATTATTTCATGCTTAGGTCTCCAAGATCAGAAAATGACAGAATTGGCGCATTTACACCTTTTCCTTGCCCCCCCCCCCCCCCCCCCCCCCCCCCCCCCCGCAGGCGGGGGGGGGGGGGGGGGGGGGGGGGGGGGGGGGTGTGCTGGGGGGAGATGAAATTTTTAAGAATGTTAAAAAAAAATTGATATAATTTTAATTTATTAAATTT